>CM052650.1:320812-335393 GCA_028533165.1 Leontopithecus rosalia
CGCGTGCCTGTAATCCCAGCTACTCAGGAGGCTGAGGCAGGAGAATTGCCTGAACCCAGGAGGCGGAGGTTGCGGTGAGCCAAGATCTTGCCATTGCACTCCAGCCTGGGTAACAAGAGTGAAACTCCTTAAAAAAAAAAAGAAAGAAACTGGAGTAATGTTGATTTTTGAGAATTAACTACCTTTTCTGGTTTTAATATCTATTGATTGACTCCCTGCTGTAAAAGACGACAGTTATCACATATTCTTCCTTCGTTCCCGCAAATTTTCTGTAGGGTTATCACGATTTGTAAAATTGAATATTTTGTCCTGTGATTTACGCAGTTGGTCAGTTCTGATTCTGTGATAAATGATTCACTGCTCACCGCTAGTCCTTCCCCTGCTCAATTCTTATTTACACAGTTTGCAGGATGGATCTGATTGCCTCGTAAGAACGATTCAAGGATGTTGGGCTCCTCACTTTTTGCACCTGGTAATGTCAGTCTGGTGTCTTCATGGCTGTTGAATTCTCAGGCAGCTGTTTCTTCCCTCAAGACGTGGAAATTGCTGTGATTTACCGTTACCTGAGGCTGTGCATGATCTAAAACCAAACTGCTTTTCTCCCCTCATGCATTGCTCGCTTTTCCTGGTACTTTCTTTTTGCTCCTTCCCTTTTTCCTTCCCACTTTCCTTCCTCCCTTCTGTTTTTCTGCCTTTGTCTTTTTTGATTTTACCTTTTTGCTTCTTTGTTGTCCTCTATGTTGTTAATGGATTTCTTTCCGTTCCAAAAGTTTTCTAGGACATTGTTTCTTAATGTACAGATATTTAATGTTTACTTTACAAATATTTAAGATTTTTTTTTGAGATAGGTTTTGCTGTGTCACCCAGGCTGGAGTGCAGTGGTGCAACCTCAGCTCCCTGCAGCCTCAGCCTCCTGGTCTCAAGTGATCCTCCCACCTCCCAGCCTCCCAAGTAGCTGGGACGACAGTGCACACCACCACGCCTGGCTAATTTTTGTATTTTTTTGTAGAGGCGGGTTTCACCATGTTGCCCGGGCTGGTGTCAAACTGCTGAGCTTCTGTGATGCGCCTGCCTTGGGCTCACAAAGTACTGAGATTATAGGCGTGAACTCCCGCCCCGGAGCCAAATATTTAAGATTTGTATCACTTTCTAAATTTTTTTCTATTTATAGGACATCTCCCACTTAGCATCCGTAATTCATTCTGAAAATCCACTGTTTCATGCGAAAATGCCAACTGGGGATCTATTTCTCATTATCTTAAATGGGAAATTATGATAATGCCTTACATACCCCACCCAAGCTCCCAGTTCCCTGAGGTGTAACTGAACAGAGAGATTGGCCACATGTAAGGAACATGATATCATGTTAGGGTGCAGAGTGCCTAAAGCATCACTTACTGGTCACTAAACCGTTAACATGGCTCTGACATCACTTGCTCTGTGTTGGCCAGCACGGCCTCGGCTTCCGCAGGCCGTCAGCACCTCCCACGGTGTCTACAGAGATTCAGATGTGTTGACAATTATATTTGGAACGCAACAAGAGACGTTTCGCACCTATTGTTATGTTAAGGTTGGTATTTATTGAGTTTTAAGGATATAAATTAAATTTTCTATATAAAGAAGGCTGGGTAATGCTGTATAGAGAGAAGCATATAGCCTATGAATGTGGGTATTAAAAATAAAGAGGCATTATCCTAGGAAAACATTAACCAGGAGACATTCTTAAAGGGCATCCCTGTATTTATTCTGTATTTAGAAAGTTATATCTTGGAAATGTTTGAAGTAGATATAAAATAAACAGAGTAGTGTAATGAGACCCTGGCACCCATTACTCACCCTCAGCAATCGGCACTTGGACATTCTCCTCTCTTCTTTCACCCCCTCCCTCCCAGTCAATTATTTATTTTACAGTTTTTAGTTTTTGAGGTAAACTGTGCATACATCGAAATGTGAAAAGCAAACCCAGACAATTTCAACAAGTGGATACATATGTAATTCATACCTCTCTCAAGATATAGAATATTTCTTTTTTTGAGGGGACAGAGTTTCACTCTTGATGCCCAGGCCGGAGTGCAATGGCATGATCTCGGCCACCACAACCTCAGCCTCCTGAATACTTGAGATTACAGGCATGTGCCACCACGCCCAGCTAATTTTTTTGTATTATTAGTAGAGATGGGGTTTCACCATGTTGGTCAGGCTGGTCTTGTACTTCTGACCTCAGGTGATTCACCTGCCTCGGCCTCCCAAAGTTCTGGGATTATAGGCGCGAGTGACCGCACCTGGCCAAGATGCAGAACATTTCACTCCTCCATAAAATTCCATCATGGTCTTTCCCAGACACCACCACAGTTTTAATTATGTTGCAGATGCTCCATGACTTACACTGGTGTTATGTCCCAATACACCCGTTGCGAGTTGAAAATACCCTAAGTTGAAAATGCATTTAACCCACCTAACCTACCAAACATAGCTTCGCCTCGCCTACCTTAAACATTCTCAGAACACTTACATTAGCCTACAGCTGGACAAAATTAACACAAAGCCTATTTTATAACAGTGTTGACACTAGTTGGAAAGAAAGAATTTTAAGAGTTGAATCGTGCACTGAAAGTGAAAAAGTATGGTTGATTGGGTACAGTTACTACTGAACGCATGGCACTTTTGCAGCATCATAAAGTCGGAAAATTAAGTTAGCCATCGTAAGTTGGGGACCGTCTGTACTTACGCCGATTCTAGAAATTCAGTGAAGTGAACTCATGTAGACAGTGTGTACTCTTTCGCTTCTAGCTTCTTTCACTGAGAATAGTGTCTATGGGTTCACCTTGTGCAGCGAATCTGCCTTCATTCCTTTCCATGGCTAAGTGGGATTCCATGTGTGACAGACCTCAGCTTGTTTATTCATTCTGCTGCTGATCAGCATTTGGATGCTTTCCAGTTTTCTGGCTGTTGAGAATGAAGCCGCTGTGAATTTTCTGATACACATCTTGTTGTGGACATATGTTTTCACATTTCTTGGAAGAGTATCTGGGACTGGGATTGCTAGGTCATGTAGTAAATGTATGCCTAAATTCTGGAAGAACTGCCAACGCCTTTCCAAAGCAGGTTTGCCAGTCTATATTCACCACACGGTGTGGGAGTCCTCTGTGCCTGACGTCACAGCCAACATTTCGTATCTTTTTAATTTTATTCATTCTGACGGGTGCATAATGTTATCTCATGGTTTTATTTGCATTTTTTTTGATGACTAATGGTGTTGAGAACTTTTTTCGGTGGGCTTATTGTCCATTTGTATATCTTTTTTCTATGAAGTGTCTGTTCAAGTTTTTTGACCATTTTAAAAGTTGGCTTGTTTATCTTTTCCTTGCTGAATAATGAAAGTTCTTTATACATTCAGAATACAAGTTCTTCATCAGAGGTTTTTTATGAATATTTCTCCGCAGTCTGTTGCATGTTCATTTTCTTTAAAGTTTATTATAGAGTATTCATTTTTAAAATGATGTCTTTTGAAGAACAGAAGTTTTCGTTTGGATTAAATCTAATGTACCTGTTATTTCTCGTGTAGTTATTGATTTCTGTGTCTTACCTAAGAAATCTTTGTTCAGGTCACAAAGATATTCCCATGTATTTTTCTAAAATTTTCACAGTTTTAGCCTTTGTATTTAGGTTTATGATGCATCTCAAAATAATTTCTGTAGGCAATGCGATACGGACATTCAGGTTCTTTTTTCCTGTCTTCCTTTCCTCATCCACCTCTCACTCTAAGGCAGGTAGCCATCCACTTCAGCACTGCTTGTTGAAAACACTTCTCTTTCCTCATTGAATTATTCTGGCTTCTTTGTCAAAAATCAATTGATGGAATAAATGTGGGGTCTATTTCTGGACTCTGGTATGTTCTAGGAGTTTTTTTGTCTCTTCTTACACCAGAACCAGACTGTTTGGATTACTGTGGCTTTATGTTGTCTTGAAGTTAATGGTAGAGTCCTTTAGCTGTCTTTTCCAAGATGGTTTCAGCTTTTCTAGGTTCTTTGAGTTTTCATGTAAATCTTACAATCAGCTATTCCTTTCTATTTTTTTTAAAAAAACATGCTGTATTATGACTAGGGTTGCATTAAATCTACAGATAAACTTGGAGAAAACAAGGTGCTTAATCTGTATGGAGTCTTTCAATCTATGAACACAATTTATTTCTCTAGTTATGAGGTTTTTGGTAATTTATCTCCATAATGTTTTATCATTTTCAGCCCTGAGATTTGCAAGTCCTGTGTGAAATCTGTTACTGGTATTGTTGCTGGTATTTTTTGATGCTGTTTTAAATGCGGTTATCTCGTGTTTTCCAGTAGTTTGTTGACAGAATATAAAAACACAATTGATTTTTGTGTATGTTGGCCTTGTTTCCTGAGACCTTGCTAAACAGTAGTTTCACTGATAGTTTTGATGATACTTTTAGGATCTTCTGCGTAAACAATCATGGCATCTATGAAGAGGCACAGTTTCACTCCTTCCTTTTCAATCTTCATCCCTTTTGTTTGGGATCTAAGGAGAGACATTGATTTCAGTCTGCCCAGCCCTTTTCTTCTGTGAGGATGAGGGTGACAACTTCCAAGCTCCTTATGTGTTGGGACAGAAAGCAGAAGTCCTTCTGCTATTGTCTTCTTCGCTAAACTCTGCATTAATTTCTTGTGTTTGCTGTGGAGATTATATTCTGCATCTTATGCAATTTACCAGAACCTACTTACGGTTGTGCTGTTTCACGTAAAATAAAGGAATCTTGGAATGGTGTGGTTCTTTTAACCTCCTCTCATCCTTTTACTGTTATTATCACATATATTTTATCTGCATATATCGTAAGCCCCCCCATACAGCTTTATGATTTTTGCTTTCAACATTATATATATGGGCCCAGCTTCCATCTCTGCTGCTCACAGATGGGCCCTTCAGCAACAGGAGCTAGATCAGCCCTGGTGAGGGGCTCACATCAGGCTTAGGCATGGCCTCTCTGCCATCTAGGCTGCCAAGTTCACAGGCCCACTGGGTGGGCACTGGGGTGCCCAGTTGACATTTACAGAATGACCCACCCTGTCCAGCAGATTCTGCACCTCCTCCACGTGTTTGTTTATAGGTGGGCATTAATGTGCAATGCAAAGAGTTGCACACTTGGGGCACGTGACAGAAGCGGGATCCTAAATAAACGGCAGTTTATCTGCATGGTGGGATACGATGTATCGATCAGAGTGAATGAACCAGGTTCATATGCATCACCAGGAGTGAATCTCAAAAACACAATGTTGAGTGCAAAAAGAAAGCATATTGCATGAAGATTAAATACAATATGAAATGTTTATGTGAAGTTGTCAAATATACAGAACAATACAACATCATGAGTACATCACACAATTACGGTACCTGCAAATTCACATCTTTAAAAATAAAAGAGAAGCCGGGTGCTGTGACTCATGCCTGTAATCCCAGCTCTTAGGGAGGCAGAGGCGGGAGGATAGCTTGAGCCCAGGAGTTCGAGACCTGCCTGGGCAGTATAGCGAGACCCCGTTCTCCACAAGAAGGAAAAAACCAAAAAGGCAAAAAAAAAAAAAAGCGTTAAAAAAATAAAAGAGAAATGTGGATCAAGTATGGGGAAATATTCTTTAATTTTACAATTTAAAATGTTTGTCTTTTAATTTTGATACCAATACAAAGTGAATGTCAATGGTAGGCACATCTGTATGTATCATGTGCAGCACTATATGCTGGACTTTTCTCCTACTTCAAAATGAAAGAAGCTGGCAGGGAAAGACTCCTCTAAGTTAGACTAGTCAGCAGCCCCTGGCTTTGAGCATGTGAAGTCTACTCTAAGTGTAAAATGCAACCAGATTTCCAGACTTAGTATGGAAAAAGCATGCAAACTCTGTTCATTCTACAGTTCTCCCAAAGAGTGAGCATTAGGCTTGAGTTAGGGCAAGAGCCAGTGAGCTGGAGAGATGGGTGCTGACCCTGGCATCTCAGCACCTGGCATCCTAACACCTGGGTGTCCCAGTACACTGTGCCATACCACCTGGCATCCCAGCACCTGGCAACCTAGCACCCGGCAGTCCCAGCACCTAGAGTCCTAGCAACCTACTGTCCCAGCAGTACGGTTCTGGCACCCGGCATCCCAGCACCTAGAGTCCTAGCAACCGGCATCCCAGCACCTAGAGTCCCAGCACCCAGCATCCCAGCACCCGGCATCCTAGCACCTGGCATTCTAGAACCTGGTGTCCCAGCACCTTGCATCCTAGAACCTGGCATCCCAGCACCTAGAGTACCAGCACCTAAAGTCCAGGCACCTGGTGTCCCAGCACTTAGGGTCCCAGCACCTGGCATCCCAGCACCTGGTGTTCCAGCTCCTGGCATCCCAGTTCCTGGCATCCCAGCACCTAGAGTCCCAGCATCTGGTGTCCTCACCCTATTTGATGGGTGCTGAGTGAAAAAAATGAAAAAGACTCATTAGTAAGCACTGAATTGAAGATGTTGGGGACAGGCATGTGTAGGGCACGTGAGACAGATTAAGGATGGGTGGGTGGAGGGTGGAGCCACCAGCAGAGAAGGGAAAGATGTGGAGTTTGGGGGAAAGGCTGAGTTTGGGGTCTTGAGGGACCATCAAGGGGTGGTGAGCAGGCAGACGTCAGCACCCAGAGGTCTGGAGGTAGACTGTCGTTTTCATGCTGCTCACCCACTACCTGGGCTTGTAAAAGCCCCACAAATGCCTCCGGGAACAGAACCTGGGTCCTGCCTTGCAGCTGGAATAGGGCAGGATCTAGATCCCACGAGGGCTCCCCAGTGATGGCAGCCAACCGCTGGTGTCAGCTCCATCCTTTTCTTTTTCCAGGCCCTGCTCACATGGCTCAAACCTCCTGATGCTGCCTCATCTCCTGTCTACACCTCCCTAAACCTATGCCCAGCGCTGCTCACTGCTCCCCACAAATTTAGCTCTCGACACCTGGGTCAGCACCTTTGTTCATGCAAGCCCTCCATCTAGAATTCCTTTTCTTTCTTTTTTCTCTCTCTTTCTCTCTCTCTTTCTGTCTTTCTTTCTCTTTCTTTCTTTCTCTCTCTCTCTCTTTCTTTCTCTCTTTCTTTCTTTCAGATGAGGTTTCACCATGATGGCCAGGCTGGTCTTGAACTCCTGACCTCAGGTGATCCACCCACCTCAGCCTCCCAAAGTGCTAGGATTACAGGTGTGAGCCACCGCGCCTGGCTAGAATTTCTTTTCTTATCTCCCATGTGTAGTTGTTAAAATAATACCCATCAGGAGACTCAACACCTACCTCTTCTACGAATCCTCTGTGAAGCCAGGCCTGTATGTACATATACACATATCTGGGTTGAATGAGAAAAAGATATATATGTGTAAAATATATAATATACTTATATGTATCAAAATATATAATGTGTATATATTTTGAGACAAAGTCTTGCTCTCTTGCCCAGGCTGAAGTTCAGTGGCATGATCCACACTCATGGCAACCTCGGCCTTCCAGGTTCAAGCAATTCTGCCTCAGCCTCCCAAGTAGCAGGCACCTGCCACCATGCCTGAATAATTTTTTTTAAGGAAAGAAAGAAAAAAAAGGAGTGAAGGAGAGGAAGAAAAAGAGGGAGAGAGAATGGGAATGTTGCTTTATTCTAAAAATGGGTATTGAAAACCTCTTTTATGCCAATAATCGTGCTTAATAATGGCCGATCAATATTTCATTTAAACCTGTGAGTAGGTGTGATGTGATACTGATAAGACTGCATATCTCGTGTGTTTTAAGTGGAGAGTTCTATAAATGTTTATTCAGTTTACTTGTTCTGGATCTGAGTTCAAGTCCAGGATATTCTTATTAATTTTCTGTCTCATCGATCTATCGAATATTGATGCTGAAGTCTCCCACTATTGTTGTGTGGGAGTCTGGGGAGTCTAAATCTCTTTATAGGTCTTATGTATCTGGGTGTTAGGATCGTTAGCTCTTATTGCTGCATTGATCCTTTTACCACTATATCTTTGTTGCTTTAAAATCTATTTTATCAGATGTGAGAATTGCAACTCCTGCTTTTTATTTATTTATTTATTTATTTATGCTCTCCATTTGGTTGGTAAATCTTTCTCCATCCCTTTGTTTTGAGTCTTTGTGTATCCTTGCATGTGAAACGGGTCTGGATGTAGCATACCGTTGGGTTTGGCTGTATCTTTTAATTGGGGGATTTAGTCAATTTAAATTTAGGATTACTGCCATTTGATGTTAACTGGCTATTTTATCCATTCGTTGATGTTAATTCTTCATTATGTTGATGCTCTTTACCTTTTGGTATATTTTTAGAAAGGCTAATACTGGTTGTTTCTTTCTATGTGTAATGCTTCTTTCAGAAGCTCTTGTAAAGCAGGCCTGGTGGTAATAAAATCTCTGAGTACTTGCTTGTTCATAAAATACTTTATTTTTCCTTCAGTTGTGAAGCTTAGTTTGACTGGATATGAGATTCTGGGCTGAAAGTTCTTTTCTTTAAGGATGTTGAATTTCGGCCCCCACTCTCTTCTGGCTTGTAGGGTTTCTGCTGAGAGATCTGCTATGAGTCTGATTGGCTTCCCTTTGTGGGTAACCTGACCTTTCTCTCTGGCTGCCCTTAGCATTTTCTCCTTCATTTCAACCCTGGTGAATCTGACGATTATGTGCCTTGGGGTTGCTCTTCTTGAGGAATATCTTTGTGGTGTTCTCCGTATTTCCTGGAGTTGAATATTGTCCTGCCTTGCCAGGTTGGGAAAGTTTTCCTGGATAATATCCTGAAGAGTATTTTCCAGCTTGGATTCATTCTCTCCATCACATTCAGGTACACCTATCAAACGTAGACTAGGTCTTTTCACATAGTCCCATATTTCTTGGAGACTTTGCTTATCCCTTTTTATCCTTTTTTCTCTATTCTTGTCTTCTCATTTTATTTCATTAAGCTGGTCTTCGAGCTCTGATATCCTTTCTTCTGCTTGATCAATTCGGCTGTTAAAACTTGTGCATATTTCACGAAGTTCTTGTGTTGTGTTTTTCAACACTGTTAATTCATTTATATTCCTCTCTATATTGTCTATTCTCATTGGCATTTCGTCAAACCTTTTTTCAAAGTTCTTAGTTTCTTTACATTAGGTTAGAACAAGTTCTTTTAACTCCCAGAAGTTTCTTATCATCCACCTTCTGAAGCCTACTTCAGATAATGACACACAGTCCTTTTCCATCAGGGCTTGTTCCATTGCTGATGAGGAACTGTAATCCCCTGTAGAGGGAGAGGTGTTCTGATTTTAGGTATTCTCAGCCTTTTCAGGCTAGTTTCTTCCCTTCGTTATAAATTTATCTATCTGTCGTCTTTATAATTACCACCTTTCTAATTAGGTTTCTAAGTGGACGTCCAATTTATTGATTCCCAGCACCGGAATCTGAGCAACCCACTGCGCCAGCCAAAACAGCTCCAGTAAGACTGATGATGCTCTTCTGCCCAGGAATCTCTGGTCTGGCTTCCTTCTTGAGTCTGTAATAGGCGACTCTGCCTTCCCGGAGCTCCAAACGTTGGTCAGAAGGGGAACCAGTCCCATTTACTCTGCACCAAGAGCTGCCACGCCAAGGCAATGGCAAAACCACCGCACCAGTCACAAGAGTCGTGCTGGCGACCCGTGGGTCTCCTCTGCTGGGGATCTTCTGGTCCATGAGCGACAAGAATTCATCTGAAAGTGTGGCATTCTCTTGTTCTCTGCACTTTCACTGGGAGCTACAATCCCGAGCTGTTAGCGATCAGCCATCTTGGATCTCTCTCTCTCTCTCTTTTTTAAAATTAAATAATAAAATTAAAAAACAAATTTCATCAAAGGTCAATAAGAAGAGCTCTAACAGCAGTAGTTTCAATAAATTAGCATTACTATTATACCTGCTGAGACAGAATTCTCTTCTATTAAGGGATTTAAAAACTGGCCCCCATTTTTTCAATATAAAATTATAATTATCTAGACTCTAAAATATCTTTCCCGTTGAAATAATGGTCATTACATAATACAAACAACACAGTTTAAACTTTTAGGCACAATTCATAACTTCAGTGACAAATAATTCATACATATAGACATCAGCACCTTAGGTAAGAAAATTTGGGGTAGGGGTCAAACCACAAGGCCAATCCAGCCACAGGACTTCATTCAAATTCTGTCTGTGGCTTCTTTCTCACTGAAACTGCAGAGCTGAGCAGCTGCCAGAGAGACCACCTGGCCTGCATGCCCAAAATAGTTTACAGAAAGTTTCCAACTCCTGAGCTGATATATTATCAATCCAAGAGGTTTTTCAAATAAAATAAAAATAAATTTGCTGTTCAATCTTCTTGGGTAGATAATAGAATTACATCTGTAAAACATCAAATCTTGAAATTTAAGAAAACCTTAAATTTATATGGATAATAGCTAACTTCATAAAGTCTTGTTTTCTGTTTTTAACATCACGATTACATTCTGTGCTTAAAGATCAAGTGTTTCTTTCTTTTCCGTGCTTAAATATGTAAGTGTTTCTTTCTTTTCCTTTTTTTTTTTGAGACAGAGTTTCGCTCTTGTTGCCCAGGCTGGAGTGCAATGGTGTAATTTTGGCTCACCGCAACCTCCGCCTCCCGGATTCAAGCGATTCTCCTGCTTCAGCCTCTCGAGTAGCTGGGATTACAGGAATGTGCCACCATGCCTGGCTAATTTTGTATTTTTAGTAGTAGAGACGAGGTTTCTCCATATTGGTCAGGCTGGTCTGGAACTCCCTACCTCAGGTGATCCGCCCGCCTCTGCCTCCCAAAGTGCTGGGATTACAGGTGTGAGCCACCACACCCAGCCGATCTAAGTGTTTCTTGAGAACTTAATGGGAGAAAAACGATTAAGAAATTGCCTTTTAAATATATGTCTGTGTGTGTATAGAGGAGATTGAGTTCTGCATGGAAACTTGTCTCATAAATAAAGTTGAGTTCCCTAACCCTCATGAAAATCCTGATTATCCAAGAAATAAGAAAAACAGAAAATTTCACAGTACAAGGTCAATACACTAAACTGAGGGAAAAAAAGGTATTCAAAACATATAACTAGCCAACCATTTTCAGTTATATCATTTTAAATATCTTTAAAATTAAAGAGAAAGAAGAAACAAACATAAACAATGCCTTCTTTTTTTTTTTTTGAGACGGAGTTTCGCTCTTGTTACCCAGGCTGGAGTGCAATGGCCCGATCTCGGCTCACCGCAACCTCTGCCTCCTGGGTTCAAGCAATTCTCCTGCCTCAGCCTCCCGAGTAGCTGGGATTACAGGCACGCGCCACTGGGCCCAGCTAATTTTTTGTATCTTTAGTAGAGACGGGGTTTCACCATGTTGACCAGGATGGTCTCGATCTGTTGACCTCGTGATCCACCCGCCTCGGCCTCCCAAAGTGCAACAATGCCTTCTTTATCTACAATCTGAGGGTAAAAAGAGCTAAAATGGAATAAGCTTTTAAATAAAAATTTAAAAATAAATAAGCTCTTTGATAAATAATTATGTTTAAATACTAATTCTTCAGTTAGGACTGATGTTACATCACTATGAATTAGAAAAATATGTATTTTTCAGTCTGACAAACAGCTGATAGTGGAAACGTTTTTTAACATTTACCATACTGAGCCGGAGTCTGACAATTTGTTTTCATATACAGTCATGTGTGCCTTAACTATTTGTTCTAAGAAATGCCTTGTCAGGTGACCGTATGTTCCAAACCTCTGACATAGTGTGTCAGCTCCATCCTTCACTGCAGAAGCGCATTCTCCAAGCCTCCATTTCCCACCTAAAAAGCAATTATTTTGAGGGTAAGGGAGGCGGTGGACCCAAAGCCTTGAGAAACAGGGTCTGGCCTGTGCTGTGCCCACATGACAGCGTGGATGACGTGGTGCTGATGCCAATACAGGTGGTGTGCACCTGGCATGCGGGTGGCATGGTCTGGTTCACTGCAGCTCCCAGGTTCCTGCAGAACCTTCCCTGAATGCCTGTTGAATGCGGTGTCATAACCTTCAGCAGGTGACCGGCACCAAGGAGGTGGCCGCCTGGAGCCTAGAAAGTCTCTGGAGGCTTCTGTTCCCCGCAGAGCCTTGAGGGACGGTGGGGATGGGCCTGGCCGGGAGTGGGGGTGGGCTCCACGGGAGCTCGAAGGAAATTCCGCACGGAGCGGCTCCTTCCAGCAGCAGCGTGTGTGGGTGGCTGCACAGTGGCAGATGAGCTTCAATGTGGGAGAACGCGAAGTCACGCACTTAAGGAAAAAATAACCTGAGTTACGCTTAAAAAGGCAGGACGGGCCCTCCTGGGCAGGCCTCCACAGACTCGGGCTGGGGGAGGTGCGGGCACCCACAGGACCTGAGACAGCTGTGGGAAGCTCTGCCGTGGAGGGGTGCTCCAGGGAGGCTCCCAGCCACAGTGGCCTCCTGCTGGCC
This sequence comes from Leontopithecus rosalia, assembly GCA_028533165.1. Lineage (NCBI taxonomy): Eukaryota > Metazoa > Chordata > Mammalia > Primates > Cebidae > Leontopithecus > Leontopithecus rosalia. Next base: position 333,280 of record CM052650.1, read on the forward strand.
CAGGACAGTGGGGCGGGGACAGGCCTTAGGGGTGGTGGGAGCAGGGGGAAAGAAAGCTCCTCAGATGAACGGGGTTGAGGCCAGCTCTGCAGCTCCTGCAGCTGCTCGGAGGCAGGGAGGCCTCAGGAAGAGAGGAGCCCCCAGAGGGAGAGGAGCCCCCAGAAGGCGGCACAGCGGCCACTTTGGAGGGGGAGGGACATACACCGTCTGGATTTGCAAAATAATTCAGTTATTTGTGGCTGTTATATGAAAATATTTGCAAATAAGCCAAATGCAATTTATTTTCAGAAAGTATTTTCCCTTGGGCAATTGCTTTTAATGATTCAGCTTTTTTCTTCATCTGACAGATCGATTCAGGTTTGTGAACACCGAGGTCTGCCGTGGACTGGGTCTTTCACCAACCACAGGGCAGCATCCTTGCTGCCAGCCACCTAAGCCCCACAGCAGCCAGCCTGGCACCCGCATTGCAGGAGGGAGGCGCCCACCTTGAGCCTCCACTGAACTCTGCACCAGGTTGAACGCTGTCCCCCAAATTCTTGTCCCAGAACTTCAGAATATGGCCTTATCTGGAAATGAAGTCTTCACAGATGATACTGGATTAGATGGGCATAAATCCAACAAGACTGTCCTCCTAGGAGATTGAGAAGGGCACACGGGCACACGTGAAGGCAGCAGAGGCTGGTGCGATGCTGGTGCCACGGAAGCCCAGGGTACCAGCAGCCTCCGGGAGCCAGAGGCCTGGGATGGATTTTCCCTCAGAGCCTCCAGAGGAGCCAGGCTGACCGACACCATGATCTTGGACTTCCGGCTGAGAATATGTTGTTACTGTCCAAAGACACCCAGTGTGTAGTACTTTATTACAGCACCCCAGGAAATTATTACAGCTCCTAAACTGTCCAGTCCCCTGAGGCAGGGCAGGCCCCTGAGTTAACCCAGGCTCCTGATGGACTGCAGAGTCCTGAGTTGGTGTGGACCCTGAGTTGGTGTGGACCCCGAGTTGGTGTGGACCCTGAATTGGTGTGGACCCCGAGTTGGTGTGGACCCTGAGTCGGTGTGGACCCTGAGTCGGAGTGGTACTTTAAGTTAGTGTGGACCCCGAGTTGGTGTGGACCCTGAGTCGGAGTGGTACTTTAAGTTAGTGTGGACCCTGAGTTGGTGTGGACCCTGAGTCGGAGTGGAACTTTAAGTTAGTGTGGACCCTGAGTTGGTGTGGAACCCCGAGTTGGTGTGAACCCCGAGTTGGTGTGGACCCTGAGTTGGTGTGGAACTTTAAGTTAGTGTGGACCCCGAGTTGGATGGGTCCCTGAGTTGGATGGAACCCTGAGTTGCTGTGGACCCTTAAGTTAGTATGGAGCCCTGAGTTAGAGTGCAACCCTGAGTAGTTGCGATTCTTGCTTCCATTTCCATCATGTCACCCAGACACCTGACACATCCTCACTGCCTTGTCTAATCAACACAACAGTCATTCTTGCTCCTATAAATCTCTGGGACCCTCCACCTCCCGCTCCTCCCTGCAGCGGCAGTGACCCTGTGAGGCCCCTCACCCCTTCGGAGGTTTCCAAGTTGCCTTCATCCCTTCCAGGCTCTAGCACCCAGGTGTGCGCTCACTCCTCCCTGGAGCCCCCACCCATCTAGATGCATCTTAGATGCATCTCACCCCCTGCATCTAACCCCTGCATCCCACCCCCTGCATCCCACCCCTGCATCTCATCCCCTGCAACTCAGCCCCTGCATCCACCCCCTGCATCTCACCCCTGCATCCCACCCCTGCATCTCATCCCCTGCATCTCACCCCTGCATCTAACCCCTGCACCCCACCCCCTGCATCCCACCCCTGCATCTCACCCCCTGCATCTCGGCCCCTGCATCTCATCCCCTGCATCTCAGCCCTTGCATCTCACCCCCTGCATCTCATACCCTGCATTCCACCCCTGCATCTCACCCCCTGTATCTAACCCCTGCATCCCACCCCCTGCATCCACTCCTGCATCTCATCCCCTGTATCTCATCCCCTGCATCCCACCCCCTGCATCCCATCCCTGCATCTCAGCCCCTGCATCTCAGCCCCTGCATCTCACCCCTGCATCTAACCCCTGCATCCCACCCCCTGCATC
>CM052650.1:335493-384110 GCA_028533165.1 Leontopithecus rosalia
CCATCCCTGCATCTCAGCCCCTGCATCTAACCCCTGCATCCCACCTCCTGCATCCCACCCCTGCATCTCAGCCCCTGCATCCACCCCCTTCATCTCAGCCCTGCATCCCATCCCTGCATCTCATCCCCGGCATCTCACCCCTGCATCTCACCTCCTGTATCCACCCCCTGCATCCTACAACATGTATCCACCACCTGCATCTTTCCAGGTACATCTTAGCACCTGTGTCCCACCACCTACATCCTCCTCCTGCATCCTATGACCTGCATATCGTGTGCATGACTGTTCTGCTGATGGAAGTTTAAGAGGATTCTAGTCTTGCCTTCAGAAGCTTAGGGGATGACCAAGGGCCAGGCTGGAAGCTCAGCCATTTCTCCCTCTCAGGGAGTGGCTGGTCTGGTTGCTACAGGCTTCTGTGCAGGTGAACGTCCTCCCCATGAGGACCAGATGGCTCCATGGGGAGGTGACTCTCAGGCCTTACTTTGAATAAAATGTTGGTGTTTTCCAGATAAAGAGGCAGCAAAGGGTGCTGTGCGTGGAGTGGACACCCTAGGAAGGCTTAGAGGCTGGACATGGTGCCCCGGCAGGTCTGGGAGCTGGAGGGCAGTGTGCGGCTGAGGACGACCACAGTGAGGCCCTGTGGGTGATTCTGTCTGTGACCTGAGGGGCCTGTGAGTATTTGGTGTTTGGTCCGAGTCTTTGCCACTCCTTGGGGAGAAACTGGGCTGAGAGCAGGCTGAAGATGCTGGCTTGCAGGCTCTGCACTGTCTTCTGTCTTTCTGATGTCTTTTTCCCAAGCTCCTGGGGAGGCGGTGACACATGGTTCTGCCTCTGGGAGACCCCTGAGAAAGCATCTAATGCCCCTTTCCCAAGCTGCAGACCCAGGAGGCGGAGTCAGGCACAGCTGTGTGGACCAGGCATTTACAGTGTCTGGAGGCTCCTTTGATAAAAAGGGCTGAGAGTCCTATAACTGCAAAACATACAGAAACACATGACCAGGTGGGAACAAGGTGGGGCCTGTGGTCCTGCTTCCCCAAGGGCCAGCTGTGTCTGGAGCAGGGTGGGGCTGGGAGGCCAGAGGACCTGGACACATGCTGGTGGCAAGTCCCTTTGCAGCTCTGTCTTCTCGTCTGTAAAGAGGGTAACATTAGCCCTGTGAGGATGAACCGGGTGAATGGCGTGAGCACCAGAGCCGTGGACTTGTCAGTTGCTGTTGTGGCTGCCTCTGCTCCATCACTCCCACAAGTCCTGCCTGCACTGGCTGCGTTCCTTCTCCCCACCTCCCTGCATCCACCTCCAATCAGTATCCTGACTCCCCAACCCATGCCGCCCTCCGCAGAGAAAGACAAGTATCTCTGGCCTTGGCCTCAGCCCCAGCACTTTCCTCCTGTCCCCACCTGCCTGTCTGGTCCCATCCCTCAGCCCCTTGTCAGTATCAGAAGGCCAGGCCTATCTCAGGGATCCCCTCTTCCACAGCGCCGTCCCCACCACACCCCTCAGGCCCCCAACATTTGTCCAGGGACCACCAGCTTCACTGGTCACGTGCATTTTCATAGGTATCCACCAGGCAGGAGCCCCTTACTGCTTCCTCCCTGGGCCCCAGTTGCCCACAGCAAAGGCTGAAAAGTTGGCCTGAGGGCTCTCAAGGTTTACTTTCCTTCCTCAGAAAAAGCACAGCTCTTGAAGGTTAGGGTAACCTGATCTGATCTGAGTTCTATGAAAATGCTACATCAAGAATGGAGATGAAGGCAGGGTGCAGTGGCTCACGCCTGAAATCCCAGCACTTTGGGAGGCTGAGGTGGGTGGATCACTTGAAGTCAGGAGTTTGAGACCAGCCTGACCAACGTGGCAAAACCCCGTCTCTATTAAAAATACAAAAATCAGCTGGGCATGACGGCGGGTGCCTGTAATCCCAGCTACCAGGGAGGCTGAGGCTGGAGAATCGCTTGAACCCCGGAGGGGGAGGTTGTGGTGAGCAGAGATGATGCCACTGCACTCCAGCCTGGGCCACAGAGGGCGACTTTATCTTGAAAAAAAAAATGGAGACGAAGAAAAGAATCAGGCAATGACGTTCAGACAGTGTGAAAGGGAAATAGCAAACGTGGTGGGGCCGTGGCAGGTGCACAGAAACTGAACCCAGGCCCTGGAGGATGGGAGGAGAGTGGGGGGTGCACAGCCCTCCAGGTGCCATTAGAAGTGTGGGCTGGGGCCTCCCGGGAGCCGCTGCCAACTCTGTGGGGGGCAAAGAGCCCCCCCCCGCCTTCGGTGCTCCCGGGTGGTCTGGCCACTTGCTACTGTAGAGTCCACCAGAAACAGGACGATGACCACACAGGTGGGAATGAAGGATTGTTTTTGTGGAGTACGTTGTATTTGAAAACAGATTTTATTGATCCAAAAAAGTGACATTGTGTTGAGGATCAATAGCAGATAAAAGGCAAATGTAGATGATATCAGCCGAAGCCTCTCCAAGTGAAATCCACGTGAATAGGTGGCTTCCCTGGCAAAGTGGAGGTTTTAAGAAGCTGCTATGGACCAGGTTCCATCACGGAGCCCTCAAGGTTTCTGCTGCCATCCCAAGAAGTCCTCAGGAGAATCCACCTGTGGGACATAATGATATTTACACACTCATTTCCTACATTATTTTCTTCTTCCATTTTGTTGCTGTTTTTCTATTACATGCTGGAAGGCAGCAAGTTAAGCAAAGGCGCTGGGCCACTGAGAAACCGAACCAGCTGCCATCAGGCCGCTGCCTCTGCCTCATTTGAAAAGGCAGGCACATAAGCACACAAACAGCATATACTTAATTAAATCCTGGAATTCAGTTTTCTTAAGGTTTCTGCCTTTTAGAAGTTTTCTCTCATATCTTAGTGAGAAAAATAATGATTAGGGGTAATGATGACTTTGAAGGCATGAAAGGACACCACGCCACTCAGCAAAGAGCTGGGCCTGAGGGTGACACGGGGTTGCTAGCCTGGTGAGCACCAGAGTCCAGATAGCAGTGCCTGAGCACCATGGACCAGCCTTGGGGCCTAGAAACTCCTCCTGGCACCCTGCCTCTGCATCCTCCACCCACTGCTCACCTGAACTCCAGCGCCCTCCCTGAACTGCTCCATCATGCTGTGCTGGCCCGCAGGTGATGCTTCCCCACTAGCCTGCTACCACACTGCCATGACGGAGCATTCAGGGAACCTGCACGCAGCTCAGCACAGACGGGGCACCCTCCCAGGGACATGCTCCTTTAGCGCTTATGCCAGTCCTCATCCAGATCACAATGCCCTGGACAGGTTCCTCTTGCATCCTGGATGCTCCGGGCAGGGCCCCTGATCTGAGGGCAGGGCCCTCAGATACTACCCATGAGGCCATGTGTGTGCATGTACAAGTGTGCAGCCATGTGTGTATGTGCAGGTATACTGTGTGTGCATGTGCACGCGTGTGAGCACATATTTATATATACATACATGTATACATCCACACGCACAAGAATACTCCCATGTGTGTATGTGTAGGTGTACTCTGTGTGTGTGCATGTGTGTGAAAGTGTTCATATATACATGTATGCATGCATGCACATGCACAAGCGTGCACCTATCTGTGTATGTGCAGGTGTACTGTGTGTGCATGTGGGTGAGCACGTGTTGATATATACATGTATGCATACATGCACACGCACAAGCATGCACCCATGAGTGCATATATACATTCATGGTTTCCTCCTAGACTGCATCAGGACACCAACAGGAGTAAAAATTCTCATCATCTTCAGTTTGATACTCACAACAAACGAGCGTCTGACCAATTTATAGAGTTAAATGATTGTTTAATAGATTTTTTCAGTCAAAAATCTCAGTTGTGTGGTTCAAATTCATGTCACCAAGGGCAGAACACCTGCTCTGAACAAGGAAGGGTGTTCAGCCTCAGATATTGGAGGCCCTGGGGTCTCCCATTCATTGACCCTAAAACACATGGCTTGCTTGGTGACCACGCTGTCCATTCTGCACACGACGTCATGTGTTACCTCTGCTAAGTTATCCCTCAAAGTCAACACCTAGCCAGCCACATGAGCTGAGAGCTCCTACTGCTGAGCCAAATCACAGCTTTGTGCTTAAAACAGTAACTTACAAACTCAGCATTTTGCCATGTAAAAATGTTAAAATTTGTTTAATTCTTTATCTCACTGTCATAATAAACTCTTATTCTGCAGGGAAGCAGAATAAGACTCATTTTTAGAAAGGTCCAAGAACTGGCCGGGTGTGGTGGCTCATGCCTGTAATCTCAGCACTTTGGGAGGCTGAGGTGGTCGGATCACCTGAGGTCAGAAGTTTGAGACCAGCCTGGCCAACATGGTGAAACCCTGTCTCTACTAAAAATACAAAATTAGTTGGGCGTGGGGGTTCATGTCTGTAACCCTAGCTACTTGGCAGGCTGAAGGAGGAGAATCGCTTGTATCCATGAGGCAGAGGTTTCGGTGAGCCAAGATCATGTCACTGCACTCCAGCCTGGGCCACAAAAGTGAGACTCCATCTAAAAAAAGAGAGAGAGATAGAAAGATCCGAGAACTGGTATTATTTTGCAAGTAGCGCAAAGAACCCCCTCTCAACCATTAACTTCAAGTTTTAAAAAGGTAGGGTGAACATACATGAAATTGCTGCTGTGAGCTGGATAACCTCAGCGTTGAGTGCTTCAGCAGTAACCAGTAAGTCAGTGGTAACTAGGAAGGAAGGCTGATGTCTTCATGATGGTCCACTCACTTCCCTGAGAATTGATCTCTGGGGCAATTTGAGTTTAGGAGTATGTGGGATTCTATTTCCTCTGGTAAACTTTAAAGAAATCAAACCTGGGTATTCCACATCAGTACATGAACACCTGTGACAGTGGAGCTAAGAACAGTTCTGGAGCTAGGGGCACTCAATCTTAAAACAACTCATCTAACTTTCTGGTCACATGGAAAAGGCCAGTTTGCCCCGGCTGGGTCTTTGTGCACTCCTGGATTTTCCTGCTACCCAGGCCAGGGAGCTGCACACGGGGACAAGAGGGTGTGCACGCAGGGACAGGACAGGTGTGCATGCAGTGACAGGAGTGTGAGCACACAGTGACAGGAGGGTGTGCAAGCAGGGACAGGAAGGGTGAGCACGCAGTGACAGGAGGTTGTGCATGCAGTGCAGGGTGGGTGTGCATGCAGGGACAGGAGGGTGTGCCCAAGGGCACAGGAGGGTGTGCAACCTGCTCCTGGCTATGGCCTCTGCCCCAAATATGTTCTGCCTTCTGTTTTGTCCCAAGAAACGCCTGACACTTTAGAGAGGTCACTGATTTTGATCACACATTTGAAGGACTCATAAGGCATCGAACATTTTAAGCTGTACAAAACAACTAAGAATAAACACCTTGGAAAACAAAAAGCACACAGGAGGTTTGACTTTTTGCATCTGTGCTGCCCATGCATTTGCTCCTGCCAGGGCAGTGCCTGGCAGCCTTCTGCAGGGAGTCACCAAGTGCCCACCCCCAGGGAGATCCACCTGGCTGCCCCTGCTGTGTAGCTCTGGAAGGCTGGCCTTGCAGCCACCTGAGAGGCCTCTGCTTAGGAAGCAGGAGGCCCCTGGCTACGCCGTGCTGATTGGATGCAGGCAGGCAGAGGGAAGGATCTTAGAAGTCACACTGCGCTGCCAGTGATCACAGTTTTGCTTAAGTTGATGACTGCTGGGCTGGTTGTCCTGAGGCAGGAGAGGACTGGGCTGCGAGGACAACGGGGACCAATCAGGTCATGTCCTCTGTCTGGCTAGACCTCCTTTCTCACTCTACCACTCAGGGATGCCTATTATGGGCCAGTATCTGAAGAGGCCTGAGGAGGAAAACCTAGGAAACTAGCTGTGAGTGCTTCTTTGTCCTCCAGCAGCACCCACATAGCAAAGAGAGGACACTGGCCTGAGCTTTGCAGTGAGTGAGCAGGCATCGGCAGGGACGGGTTTGCCAGCTCTGGAGATCAGCCCCCTGAATGGTGACAGGTCTCATTTCTCATCATGGAAATGGAGCTGGAGCCTCCTCCCTCTTGCAGCCTCTGCAGCAGCAGGGCAGCCCAGCCAGGTGCCAGCTGCGACAGGCCTTGGTCACCAGGGGTACAGGGAGCTCTGGCTTTGGGCAACTAGGGGCTGAGGAGCGGCCTCACTCCAGAGCCTGCACCTGAAAACTATGCTCCATCCTTAAATTTGGCTACTTTTTCACAGCTATAAGTAGACTTCTGTACACAATACAGATATTACACGTGGTTTCTGTAGCTTCTCTCTCCTAACTGCTCTGAGCTGGCACTCACCCCGCAGAGCACCGGCTGCCTCTGCTCCCCCAGCAGGAGGTACACATCTTTTCCGCCAGGCTGTGGCTCTGCCCACAGCTGCTCAGGGTCAGCAGCTGCCTGCCCGGCGCCACAATGCCAGCATGTGGGATCACCTTTTCCCAAGACTTGGAGCTGGCCTGGCTCCCAGCCAACCCACCAGACAGACGGAAACACACTCCACCAGCATACGGAACTCATTTCATATCATGTGTGAAAATACACACACACATATCCTGATCATTTAAAAGTATGACCTTCACATCAATTAAGGCTATTATGGGGTATATTTTAAATGAAATGCTATCATACTCAAAATTACCAGATTAATGAGTTAACAGGAAATTTATCTAGGCCAGAAAAACTATGACTGGTTTTCCAAAATAGGATTAGATTGTTCATATGTATTAACCAAAAATAAGCTCTGCTCTGCAGTCGAAACCACAAAACCAGTTTCCAAAAAGAAAACTGTATGGGACGTGGCATCAGTGTCTCTGCACACACAGGAAGTTAGCTTCAGAAAGAGGTTGGATCCGGTCAACTAGCTGGCAGAATACAACTGTTCAAACAACTCAACACTTGTCCGACCAGAGGCAACCGTTTCCCCCACGCTGACCTGTGTGTACACGTCCTCTAATTCCAATGCGATGCATAATCTCCAATAGCATAGCAATTAATTTAATAAAGGAACTCACCAATTTTAAATTGCAATAAATTTACCAAACATTTTCACTGTTTATGGAGAGCTTTACAGTAAGAAAGTATCAACAAAAGCAGGCACATCCGTGTACAAAGTGTTGCTGTTGGGTGTTTTCACGTCTTCTTTCCTGAATTACCAGCTGCTTTGCGTCTCTGTCCTGTCGGCGGCGCGCTCTTCCTCCGCGGGAAGTCGCCGTCCCGGGGCAGGCGCTCGCTCCGTCCCCCTCGCCTCGGACCACCAGGCAGAGCCGCCCCAGGGTTTGGACTTGCCAAGAAAAGTGCGGTCGGGCCAGTCAAGCCCAAACATTTATTGTAAACTTGGAAATGGAATCCAGATATGAACGACACAGATAAGAAGAGAAACCTCCTGATACAGAAATGGTCACACCGGGGACCCCCTCCTGTGGTCACGGAGCCCCGCAGAGGGGCCACGTGGAAGAGGCGGCGCCCCTGAGGCCTGGCCCGGGCCCCCGTCCCCGCCGCCCGTCCTCCCTGGCCGCGGGGGTCCTGAGCGGGGCGCAGGGTGGGGGTCCGTCCCGCGGGCTCAGCAGGCCGCTCGGCTGGTCTCCCAGGGCCGCGGCGTCTCGCAGGGCGGCCGGCAGCAGTAGGGGTAGGAGGCGTTGAGGTCGGGGTCCGAGGGCGCGTACCCGGGCAGCTCCACCGACGGGTGCCCCCCGCAGCGCACCTCCGCGCCCGCCTCGTCCAGCGCGTGGAGGACGCCCACGTTGATGTAGGAGACCGCGTGGTGCGCCGCGAAGCCCGCGCAGTCCCCGGGGGCGGCCAGGTCCGAGTCCTCCGGGGACAGGATGGAGGCCTCGCTCGGCCGGGGCTGCAGCCGCCGCCCCCGCCGGCCCCGCCGGCCCCGGCGCGCCCGAGAGGCGGGCGGCTGCGCGCGGAGCCCGGAGCCACTGCGGGGCCGCGCCAGGGCCCGGCCTCCCCTCCGCCGTCCGCGCCGACCGCGCCGGGCCTGAGACGACCGGTAGTTCTTGACCAGCAGGAGGCTGAGCAGGCCCAGCAGGCACTCGAGCGAGTTGAAGACGGTGGAGAGCACCAGGCCGCGCTGGTAGTCCTTGAGCTGCCGGCACTTGGCGGACGTGGCGCTGTCCAGGGTGCTGCGGACGCGCGGGGCGCCGGGGGCCGCGCCGGGGGCCGAACCCGGGGCCGCGCCGGGTGGGGCCGAGCCGGACGCCCGCGGGGGCAGGCAGTAGTGCGAGTACTTGCGCTCCACCAGCGACACCGTGTCGCCGTCGATCACGGCGCCCGCGAAGGCGCTGAGGACCCCGAGCATGAAGACCAGGACGCCGAGCAGGAGCAGGTTCTGGCTGCTCACCGGGCCCGGGGCCCCGGCCGCGGCCCCCGGCTCGCCCGGCGCGGCCTCGGCAGCTCCCGCGGAGGCCGCGGGGACCCCCAGACCCGGGCCCGGCTCCGGCCCCGCGAGCGGCGCGTCCCGGGGCCCGCAGCAGAGCAGGGCGGCGCCGAGCAGCGAGAGGCCGGCGGCCAGCAGCAGCCCCGAGTAGAAGGCGCCGGCGGCGGCCCCCAGGCGGAACGGCTCCCCGCGCAGCTCCGAGCCCAGCGAGAAGCACTTGAGGCCGACGGCGGCGGCGCTGAGCGCGCAGGCGAGCAGGAGGCAGGAGGAGAGCGCGGCGCAGGCCCCGCGGACGCTCCACTTCATCCTCCGCGCCCGAGCCGGCCCGCACCCCGCGCGCCCGCCGCCGCCCGCCGCCGCCCCCGCCGCCTGCGCCTCCTCCCGGCGCCGCGCGGCCGGACCGCCGGCCTCCTCCTCATCCTCCCGCGTCCTCCGGGGCCCGCGCCGCCGCCGCCGGAGCCCGCATCCTCCGCCTCCCGCCGCCGCCGCCGCCGCCGCCGCGACCCCGCGCCGGGAACGGATGCGGCGCCGAGGACCGCAGGGCGCGCGCGCCCCCTCCCCAGCCCGCGGCGCCCCTCCCAGGACGCTGCCCCCCGCCCCCCACCCCGCCCGCCGCCCCGCGCGCCGAGCCCTGGCGCCGCCCTTCCCCGCCCCCGGCAGCCCCCGCCGCCCCGGGACGCCCCTCCGCCACCTCCTCCGGGACCGGGGCCCCCGGCCGCGGCTCTCCTCCCTCCTTCCCTGTCCGCGCCCCTCTCCGGCGCGGGCCGCTGCGGGAACGCCGCCCTCCACCCCCAGCTTTCTCTCTCTCTCTCTCTCTCCTCCCCCCTCGGACCCTCGGGGCCCCACCCCCAGCGCTCCCCACCGCTCGGCGCCCCTGCGTCTGCGCTCCCCTGTCTCCCCGATCCGCTGGGTCTGGGCCGCACTTCCCACCCACCCGCCTGTCGGCGGCCTGTGGAAGTTATGGGGGTGCAGGGAGCAGGGAGAGAGGAGCTCTTGTGCTATGGGGGAGTGGGTATGCGGGAGAGCCTGGGTAAAGAAGGGGAAAGGGGGAGCCCGGGAGAGGAGGGAGGAAAGGAGGACAGCTCGGGTGCTGGGGTGGGGGGACGGAGCCCGGGGAGGGCGGGGAGGGGGCGGGTGCTGGGGGGAAGGAGCGGGGTGGAGGGGGACCAGTGCTGGAGGGGAAGGAACCCAGGGGAGGGAGGGGGAGGAAAGCCCGGGTGCTGGGGGCGGAAGGAGCCCAGGGAGGAAGGGGAAGGAGGGCCTGGGTGCTTGTGGGTGCTTGGGGAAGAAGGAGACCGGGGAGGGACGGGGAGGGGACCGGGTGTTTGGCGGGGGGGTGGGGGGGGCGAGCGGGGAAGAGTTCAGGGCATGGGGGAGGGAGCCGGGTGCCGGGGGGGAGGAAGGAGCCGGGGGAGGGAGAGGGAGGAGGGAGCCAGGGAGGGGGTTGTCCAAGGGATGGGGGCGGTCAGGGTCTCTGGGAAGTGCTGACGTGTGCCCCCGTGCGGTGTGTTGCTTGTGGGCGCGTGTGCGGTGTGTAGTGTGTTTCGTGTGTGGTGTGTGCATGTGCGTGTGCGCGCGGTTCGGGATGAGCAGGGGCGCTGACTTTTAGGACTAGCCATTTGAACCAAGCTGGAGGTGACGTCTTAGGCAGAACCGTGGATGAGTCTCGCTTGGTTTTAGTCTACAAAGCGCTTCTGGATCAGACAGGAATTTTCCCCAGACGCGGGTGCACGTGAATTAATTCATCAGAAGGCGGTTCACGGCCTGAGTGAGGGGGACGAGGGCGGCAAATTCCTCCGCCTCATTCGTACCCTGACGATTCAAGGTGGGTGAGAGGAAGGCCGGGGTGGCTGGTGGGTGGGGTGGGAGAAGGTCACCTCCCCGGCTTCTCTGGGCCCTCCAGCCTCTTCCAGAGTGGAGCTCGCCTCGGCCCCTTGGCTGGGGGAGTGGGGGCGTCTCCGGAAGGGCCTCGGCCCAGCAGCTGGGCCTGCACTCCCGGTCCCTTCCAGTTCGTTTCTGCTGCGGTGGCAGCGAGGCTGGGGAGCCGATGACTCACCCTCCTGGCTAATTGCAGCGTTAAATAACTTTGCGCCGGATTCGGTGGCTGCAGCCAGGGAAGGCGCTCTGGGCGCGGGGGAGGTGCAGGTTCGCGCTGAGAACGCACCTCAGTCCCGGTCACCACCCTTAGCAAGTTCTGGCCCGTGGAGCCCTCGCCCAGAGCGCACAGCTTCAAGGCCCTGAAGGGCACGGCGTGTCCCGTGGTGCCTGGCGGACCGGGACAGAGCCCCCAGAGGCCCTGTCTGAAGGAAGCGGCACCCACAGGTTTCAGGCAGTGCGGGCGCAGGCCCCTCGCCCACCTTCACGGAAACCATCTGCCCATGTGAATCTATGCGAAGGCCCTTCCTGCGCTCCCTGGACATGTGCGTGGGATTTACTTCAACGGCGATAGCTGCGAGGAGGACTAGCATGTTTCACTGTATTTTTAGCGGAGGGTGCAGATTTTAGAACCTCGCGAACGGTCCTGCGTCCCTGCACGGTGACTCGCTAGAGCAGTGGGAATAGTGACCCTTCCTTTGCATCGATGGTGCACAGGTTTTCAAAGGACAGTGTGTAAATCGGCTTGTATAATAATCGTGGCACCCACGCGAGCGAGCAGACTTACACGAGCTGACTTCCACTGATTATTTCAGTTTCCAGGGAAACGAGGTTTGCAGCCACCTCCGGTGAGGGCGGAGCGGCCTCTCCATTCCCAATGCGGGGAGGCTGCTGCAGCCACAATGATTAGGCTTTGAAGGAGGAAGTGAACTGATGAGGCCTCATCCTTCCTCCTCTCTGAAGGTTGGGGATGGAAAGATGGGGCTGTGCCCTCTGAGGGCAGGGAGAAATAGCGTGGAGGGGGTTCTGCCATCAGAAGTCCCCTAGGAGGCAGGTCAGTCCTGCAGAATTTCTCTCCCAATCTGGCCTCCCCGGCCCCTCACTAGGCGCCCCCAGCCCACTGACGCCTGCTCCTGCCACGGGCCCTTTGCACCTGCGGCGGCTGCAGCCTAGGTGTGTTGCCTCTCCACATCCCCACCCGGTGTCTGCCTTTACATTTCGCAGGTGCTCGCTTCACCCCACGTAGGAGTAACTCAGTTTTGTGGGACCACTGCCCTCCAGGTGCCGCTCCGAATGCTCCACACAGCTTTTCATTCAGTCCTTGTAGCACGCTAAGGTAGGTGGCCCCACTGTCCTCACAGAGGCTTCCCAGGCATGAGCCAGTGACTGGTGCACCACCTCCCTGCCCTCCCCTGCCGGGGCAGACGGTCCTCCATAACAGCCAGGACTTCCCTGTGGTCCAAAGGTGTGTGTCCCTGCCAGACTGGGAGCTCAGTGCACTGCAGTCCTGTCCAGCTACCCTCTCCCCCACCCCCACCCCGTCAGGATCTGGCTTTGCCCCAGCCCTGTGGAATGAATGCATGAACAAATGAGTCGGGGGGTGGCTCAACTTGTGACAGGGCAGAAAAGTCTGCTGGTTCTGCTCAGAGCAGGCAGACAGGCCCCCATCTCCGTGTTGGGGGTGGGGAAGGGACTCTGTGAAGGCGGGCGAATGCCCCAGCAGCAGGAACATCAAGAGCAGAGGCCCTGGAGGAGACCCCCTGGAGCTGGCGCACAGAAAAGTCCCCAGGTAGGAGGGGCAGAGGGTGATACCATCGGGGCGGCAGGTGCCCACCCAGAAGGTCTTTGAGTCTTGCTGGGAAGTTCAGGCTTTACCCTGCAGATAAGGGATGAGGCCCTGCCTGGTGTGTCTGGAAGGAGCTCTGCCACTGGGGAGCAGTGCTTGGGGGAGAAGCACCCCACTCCATGGCTGCCCATCAGGGTGCAATCACAGGTTTGCCTGCGCATCTCCCCTGCCCTCTCCCGTCACTTCCTGACGCTCTGCGTAAGTGACACTGGGTTGGCAGAGAGGGGAGGGCAGTCTGTGGCCACAGTCCTGTGCGCACAGGGACCCTTCAACAGCCCTTCTCTCTCAGGGCTGGCCTCTGCACTTGAGCTGGGTTCTGACGCTTAAAACCAGAAGTGGAATTGGAAGCAGACGCGGGCACATGTAGAACGCTGATTCCGTTGCTTTCTGGCAGAATCCCATTTCCCAGGCCCACCTGTGAAACCTCCTCCCGACCCTTGACCCCACTCCTTGAGGGGACTCAGGAAGCTGCAGGCTTGGCTGCTGATTTTCGGGGCCCAGGGCTCAGGGCTCAGGGCTCAGGGAGGGGCACCCACCTCAGAAAGAAGCACCACACTCATGAGAAATGACTCTGATAGGTTGTTGGGGAAAGAGCAGTTATTTTAAAAATCACAGAGCCCATCATGTGCCAGCACGTTCACACAGGGCATGTAGTCCCTGCGGCCACCTCTTTGCTGGGGCCACGTCCTCTCCTAACAACAAGAAACTGAAGCCCAGAGACCGTGTCAAAAACACTCGTGAGGTTTTCTCTGATTACAACAGGTGTTAATCCAAGAATATTTTCCTATCAACTGTAAATCTTATTTTAATATTTACATATTTATGAGCATTTAAAATGCAGTCTCCTAGAATACTGACTTCAACTAATTTGGCTGATTCTAATTATTTTTACTAATTTGTTTATCACTTCACTTTTTAGCACTTCGGTTTTTTTGACATGGAGTCTTGCTGTCCCCCAGGCTGGAGTGCAGTGGTGTGATCTCGCCTCAATGCAACCTCCACCTCCCGGGTTCAAGTGATTCTCCTGCTTCAGCCTCCAGAGTAGCTGGGACTACAGGCACCTGCCACCACACCTAGCTAATTTTTGTATTTTTTAGTGGCAATGGGGTTTCACATGTTGGCCAGGCTGGTCTCAAACTCCTGACCTCAGGTGATCCACCCGCCTCAGCCTCCCAAAGTGCTGGGATTACAGATGTGAGCCACCATGCCTGACCTCCTTTTAGTACTTTTATCTTTTATTTTTTTAACTACCTAAATACCCAACATTTTAAATTATTAATCTTCGCCCTCTCTTCTCCAAGAACAATCACTATTGATCTTCCACTGACACAGCCACAGTGTGTGCATCTCTGTGTAACTGCACAGCTGGTGATTTATCAAAAGAACTTACTGAGAAAACCACAGCCAGTGAGTTCTTGGAGACACAATAATGTACCTTAATTATTAGCTTAAAAGCTTTTGCCTTGTGGAATGTAATGGATCCACAGAAACATCATAAAGTATACATGTAATAGCCTAATGACTTATAAATGGATATCTGTGTACTTCCCACCCAAAAAACAAGAATATCGCAGAATGTGAGTACACAACCCACACAGCCTCCCTCCCACAAGAGCTTCTGCTGAGTTCATGTGAAATAACTTCCTTGCATTTTTTAAATACTTGTATCACCTTGACATGCATCCCTAACTGTTCTAGTTTGATTTTGCCTGGTTTGTGAACTTTACGTTAATGGAATCATATCTGGCTTCTTTTTTTTTTTTTTCTGAGACGGAGTTTCGCTCTTGTCACCCAGGCTGGAGTGCAATGGCGCCATCTCGGCTCACCGAAACTTCCGCCTCCTGGGTTCAGGCAATTCTCCTGCCTCAGCCTCCTGAGTAGCTGGGATTACAGGCATGCACCACCATGCCCAGCTAATTTTTTGTATTTTTAGTAGAGACGGGGTTTCACCACGTTGACCAGGATGGTCTCGATCTCTTGACCTCGTGATCCACCCGCCTCGGCCTCCCAAAGTGCTGGGATTACAGGCGTGAGCCACTGCGCCCGGCCCGATCTGGCTTCTTTCATTCAACTTTGTGTCTGCGAAATGTTTCCATGTTGCATGCAACGGTGGCTGATTCATCACTGGTTACTGATTCACTGCATGAACACGACACAGTTTATTATCCACTTTGCTGCCGATGAACATTCGTTTCTAGTTTGGGAATATGATGAATAAATGGTGAACCTTCTTATTTGCATACCCTGATGTACTTGGACATGCATTTTGTGGTATGTACTTAGCGAAATTGCTGGCTCGTGAGTATACCTATCTTCAGGTGCTACTTTGTGTGCCTTTTATATTGAGATACAATTTATGTGCAATAGCAATCATTCATGTTAAGTGTACAACTCAGTGAGTTTAGACAATTGTACACCTTGGTATGGGTCACCACTGCCGAGGTGACCCAGCACTGTCCCAACTCTCCCCCAGCTCCCTTTGCAGGCGTCCTCTCCCTCCATTCTGAGCACAGGCAACTGTGACCTGCTCTCCTAGTATGGAATGTCACAGACATAGACTCATGCAGCGCAGAGTCTTTCATGTCAGGCTTCCTTCCGCTGGCAAAACGCTGGGAGACTTTTCCATGTTGCTGCCTGAATCAGTGGATCGCTTATTTTTGTCGCTGAATAGAATTCCACTATTGGTTTACTCATCCATGAAATAATGGACATTTGGTGTTTTTCCATCTGAGATTGATATGAATAATGTGCTATTGTCATTCAAGGACAAGTCTTCTGTGAACATCTGTTTTCACTTCTGTTGGGTACATCCTCAGAAGTGGTATTGCTGGATTTTATCAAAAGTTAATATTTAACTTTCAAGAAGCTAACAGACTGTTTTCCAGCATGGCTGCACCATTTTGCATTCCCAGACTAAGGAGTGAAGCTCCTGACGCCCCATGCCCTCATCAGCCCACGCTGGTGTCAGCCTTAATCATGCTGACAGTTCTGGTGAGCTTTCAGTGGTATCTCATTGTGTTTTGATTTGCATTACCTTGACCAACAACCGTGTTGAGCCTTTCATGTATCTTTAGTAAAGAGTCTATTCAAATCCTTTGCCAATTTTTAAAAAGTCGGGTTGTCTTCTTGTAATTAAGAATTCCGGGCCGGGCGCGGTGGCTCAAGCCTGTAATCCAAGCACTTTGGGAGGCCGAGGCGGGTGGATCACGAGGTCAAGAGATCGAGACCATCCTGGTCAACATGGTGAAACCCCGTCTCTACTAAAAATACAAAAAATTAGCTGGGCACGGTGGCGCATGCCTGTAATCCCAGCTTCTCAGGAGGCTGAGGCAGGAGAATTGCCTGAACCCAGGAGGCGGAGGTTGTGGTGAGCCGAGATCGCGCCATTGCACTCCAGCCTGGGTAACAAGAGCGAAACTCCGTCTCAAAAAAAAAAAAAAAAAAAAAGAATTCCTTATATGTTCTGAACATAAGTTACTTATCGGATAAATGTTTTGCAAGTATTCTCTCTGTGGCTTTGACTTACCTTCTCATCTTCTTATCAATATCTTTTAAAAAGCAAAACTTTTCCATTTTGATGACATCCAATTATTACTTTTTTCTTTTGTGGTTTTTGTGTACTATTTAGGAAATAATTGTCAAACCAAGATTACAAATATTTTCTTGTCTTTCAGAAGTTTTATGGTGGTAGCACTTAAGTATACATCTGTGATCCACTTTAATTAATTTTTGCATGTGGTGTGATACAATAGTCAAGGTTTTTATTTTTGCACATGGATATCCAGTTTTTCCAGTACCAAAATTTGAGGCTGGACGTGGTGGCTCAAGCCTGTAATCCAAGCACTTTGGAGGCTGAGACGGGCGGATCACCTGAGGTCAGGAGTTCAAGACCAGCCTGACCAACATGGTGAAACCCCGTCTTTAAAAAAAAAAAAGAATTCTCCAGTTCAGTACCAAAAATTGAAAATAATCACCATTATCATTAACTTACCTTGGTGCTTTTATTGAAAATCAGTTGACTGGAAAATGTGGATTGATTTCTAGACTCTCATATCTGACCCATTGACTTATATATCTTTTTTCTTTTTGTGAAGTCTCACTCTTCTTGCTCAGGCTGAAGTGCAGTGGCACAATCTCGGTTCACTGCAAACTCCACCTCCCGGGTTCAAGCGATTCTCCTGTCAGCCTCCTGAGTAGCTGGGATTACAGGCACACACCACCATGCCCAGCTAATTTTTTTTATTTTTAGTAGAGACAGGGTTTTACCATGTTGGTCAGGGTGGTCTTGAACTCCTGACCTTGTGATCTGCCCACCTTGGCCTCCCAAAGTACTGGGATTAGAGGTGTGAGTCACCACGCCCACCATGTCTGTTCTTATTCCAACACCACAGTATCTGGATTGTTGTAGCTCCATAGTGAATGCTGGAATCAGGTAATGTAAGTCCTCCAACATTTTTCCTCTTTTTCAAAATAATTTGCCTATTTTAAGTCCTTTGCATTTCCATACAGATTTTAGACTCAGCTTGTCAATTTCTACCGGAAAATGTCTGTCAGGATTTTGATTGACACTGTATTGAACATACATCTTAATTTGGGATAAACAGTATGTTAGCAATATTGAACCTCCTACATTTACTTTGTCTTCATTGAGTTATTTCATCAATATTTTGTGGTTTTCAGTGCACAGGCTTTGCATACATTTTGTTAAATTTTCCTATAAGGATTTCATTTTTAAATATTTTTTATTTTGTGTTACTTTAAAGAAATAAGACACCATCATTGTGTGTGTGTGTGTGTGTGTGTGTGTGTGTGTGTGTGTGTTTTCTTTCTTTTTTTTTTTTTTAATAGAGACGAGGTCTCACCATATTGTCCAGGCTGATCTTGAACTCCTGGGCTCAAGCAATCCTTCCACTTCAGCTTCCCAAAGTGCTGGGATTACAGGCAGGAGACACCACACCCGGCCAGATACTCTCATTAGATTTTTGTGTCTATTCTTATTTCTTTAGAGTAAAATTTACTTTAATAAATGTTACCATACACATATATAGTATTAATATAAAATTGTTTGTTACTAGTACATATAAATGCAATTCATATATGGTATTAATATAAAATTGTTTGTTACTAGTACATATAAATACAAGTCATATATAGTATTAATATAAAATTGTTTGTTACTAGTACATATAAATGTAATTCATATATGGTATTAATATAAAATTGTTTGTTACTGGTACATATAAATACAATTCATATATAGTATTAATATAAAATTGTTTGTTACTAGTACATATAACTACAATTCATATATGGTATTAATATAAAATTTTTTGTTACTGGTACATATAAATACAATTCATATATAGTATTAATATAAAATTGCTTGTTACTGGTACATATAAATACAATTCACATATGGTATTAATATAAAATTGTTTGTTACTGGTACATATAAATACAATTAACGTTTTAGATTGCCCTCTTACCCTGTGACCTTGCTGAATTCACTAATTCCAGCAGCTGCTTTTGTGTATTTGGTAAGATTTTTCTACATAGAAAATCATGCCACAGGTAAATAGAACCCATTTTACTGCTTCCTTTTCAAACTGCATGCTTTTTTTTCTTGCTTTATTGCATTGGCTAGGTCCTCATGCGTAATAGAAAACAGAAATAATGAGACTATTCACCCTTGCCCTGTTTCTTGTCTTAGAGGGAACCATCTGGCCTTTCACCCTCGAGTATAATGTTAGCTGTAATTGTTTTGTAGATGCCTTTTATCAGGTGAAATCTATTTCTACCTTGTTGAGTGTTTCTATCATGAATAGTTGATGAGTCTTGTCAAATGCTTTTTTTCCCTAGCTGTTGAGGTTATTTTCTTTTTCATCCGTTAGTATGATGAATTGCACTGACTGAGTTTCAAACGTCCAACCAAGCCTGTACTCCTGAGTTGAAGCCCACTTGGTCACATGTATTATTATTTTAATATATAATGGATATGATTTGCTGTTCTTTTGTTGAGGATTTTTGTGTTTAAGCTAATGAGGATAATATTTGTAGTTTTATTTTCTCGTAATGTTTTTGTCTTTGTTTAGTGTCAGAGAAATGCTGACTTCATAAAGTGAGCTGGGAAGTACTCCCTTATTTTCTCTTTTCTATAAAATAATTGTATAGAATTGGTATTCTTTCTTCCTTAAGTATTTAGCAGAATTCACTTGCAAAGCCATCTGGGGTTGAAGTCTTCTTTGGGGATGGCTTTAACTATAAATTCAATTCCTGTAACAGATTTAGGGCTAGTAAGGTTATATAATTTTTTTCGTGAATGAGCTTTAGTGTCCTGTGTTTCTCAAGGAATTTTTTCATTTTATTTAATCTTTTAAATTTATTGGCATAAGGTTGTCCCAATATCTCCTTAGACGTTATGACTTTTACTGTACATAAAACATACCTCAATAAAGCTAAAAATAAAATGTAAAAAAAACCCCTTTTGGTAGGGCACAGTGGTTCATGACTGTAATCCCAGCACTTTGGGAGGCTGAGGCAGGTGAATCACCCGAGGTCAGGAGTTCAAGACCAGCCTGGCCAACATGTCAAAACCCCACCTCTATTAAAAATAGAAAAATTAGCCAGGCATGGTGACAGTGCCTATAATACCAGCTACTTGGGAGGCTGAGGCAGGATAATCACTTGAACCCAGGAGGCAGAGGTTGCAGTGAACCAGGATCGTGCACTATACTCCAGCCTGGGAAACAATATCGAGACTCCATCTCAAAAAAAAAAAAAGAATCCCTTTTTATTCATTTTTATCTATGGGAACTGTAGCGAAATCCCCTCTTTCATTTCCAATATTGGTAATTCATGTTTTTTTGTTTTGTTTTGTTTGTTCATTTGTTTTTTGAGACAGAGTCTTGCTCTGTCACCAGGCTGGAGTGCAATGGTGCAATCACGGCTCACTGCAACCTCCGCCTCCCAGGTTCAAGTGATTCTCCTCTCGCTCAGCCTCCCGAGTAGCTGGGATTATAGGTGCCCACCACCACACCCAGCTAATTTTTGTATTTTTAGTAGAGATGGGGTTTCACCATGTTGGCCAGGATGGTCTTGATCTCTTGACCTTGTGATCTGCCCACCTCACCCTCACAAAGTGCTGAGATTACAGGTGTGAGCCACCATGCCCGGCCTCGTGTATTCTCTTTTTTTTAAATTTGGCTATAGATTTATCAGTGTTATTGATAATTTCAAAAAATTAGGTTTTAGTTTCATTCATATCTATATTTTGTTTTCTGCTCTTTGACTGATTTCTGCTCTTTTGGTTATTATTTCCTTTTTCTGCCTTCTTTGGCTTAGTTTTCCCTCCTTTTCCTGGTTCTGATTTGAGACCTTTCTTATTTTCTTATATAATTGTTAATGCTATAAATTTTGCTTTAAACATTTCCTTAATTATATTCCACAATTTTCCTTATGTTATGTCTTCACTATTATTCTGGTAAAAATATTTTCTAGTGATATTTGTGATTTCTTGACTCTTTGGTGTTTAGAGGTGAGTTAATTTCTGGACATTTGGGGTCCTTGCTAGATGAGTTATTGTTGCAGATTTCTTTCTTTCCTTTTTTTTTTTTTTTTTGAGACGGAGTTTCACTCGTCACCCAGGCTGGAGTGCAATGGCGTGATCTCGGCTCACCACAACCTCCGCCTCCTGGGTTCAGGCAATTCTCCTGCCTCAGCCTCCCGAGTAGCTGGGACTACAGGCACGCGCCACCATGCCCAGCTAATTTTTTGTATTTTTAATAGAGATGGGGTTTCACCATGTTGACCAGGATGGCCTCGATCTTTCGACCTCGTGATCCACCTGCCTTGGCCTCCCAAAGTGCTGGGATTACAGGCGTGAGCCATCTGTTGGCGCCTGGCCAACAGATTTCTAATTTATTACTGTTGTGGTCTGGAAACACTCTGTAACATGTCGATCTTTTGAAATCTGTTGAGACAAGCATGTGGTCTGTCTTGACGAATGTCTCACGTACGGCGGAAAGAGCGTGCGTTCTGGACTTGGTGATTATGTTCTCTAAATGTCAAGTTCAGTTTGTAGTGTCATTTGAATCTTCTCTATACCTTTTGCTTTTTGTCTACTTGTTCTATTACTGAGAACAGCATGTTAAATCTCCAGCTATGATCGTAGATTGTCTATTTTCCCTTTGATTTTGTTAGATTCTGTTTCTGTATTTAGGCATACTGTTATTCGATGTGTATATGCTTGTAATTGTATATTTCTGTTGTGCTGAACAGGAACTATCCTTTTTTGTCTCTTAATACTCATTCTATTGAAGAACAATTTGTGTGAGATTGATACAGTACTATGGGCCATGTGCAGTGGCTCATGCCTGTAATCCCAGCAGTTTGAGAAGCTGAGGCGGGAGCAATGCTTGAGGCCAGGAGTTTGAGACCAGCCTGGGCAATATAGTGACACCATCTCTACCAAAAAAAAAAAAAAGTTTAGGAAATCAGCCAAGCATAATGATATGTGCCTGTAGTTCTACATAGAAGGCTGCAGCAGGAGGATCACTTGAACTGTAACCAGAGGTTACAGTGAACTCTGATCACAGCACTGTACTCCAGGCTGGACAACAGAACAAGGCCCTGTCTTACACACACACACACACACACACACACACACACACAAAACACACACACCACACACACACAAAACACACACACCATACACACACACAACACACACACCACACACACACCACACACACACACACACACCCTCAGCGATGACAGCTTTCTTATGCTAGCTGTTTGCATGGTGTATAATCTTGAAGACAAGGTTGGTTCTTGCTTTCTTAAGTCAGTCTGACCATTTGTGCCTTTTGCTTGGGGCAATTCATTCATGTTTGATACATGGTCTTCTCTGTCTCATTCTATGTTTTGTTCCTCAGTTTATTCTTTCTTGCCTTCTTATTCATTCATTCATGTTATATTTTCTTTGGACATATTTGTCTTCCTTCATTAGTGGACGTAAATTTCCATATCATTATTTTATCCATTAATACCAAGCTGCACTGTTTGTTCAAATTTACACCCACGTCCCTTTCTAATTACCTTTTTCAATCTTTTAACTTTTGTTTTTTTAAAATTTTATGTCTCTCTAAATTTTCTGGTTATATCCATTCCATCTCCTTCTACATATTCTTATTTTGTAAATGGTGGGCAGCAAGCCTGCTCACAGACGTGGTGCAAAGGAGAAAGCCGGCTTCCTGAGGGGTGAGAGGAGGCTTATCCCTGCTGCTTGGCTCTGCACCTGCTCCTCCAGCAGCTTGAATCCATTTCTTCCCATCCAGCCTTCGCCCTCAGCAGCCCAGTTGGAGCCACTCAAGACCCATGAGCAAACGGATGACCACCATTACTCCAGGGTAGGCAGCAGCTTCCAACAAGATGGCCTTCTGATTCCTGGTTACAGGAACTGCTGCCCTAAGAGGAACGACTCACCCCAAATCTAGATTCCACCATGCATGGCCATCAAACATGAGGCCATCTGGGGACATGTCATGGGGACTGGGTGGATATAAGTCACATTTCTAGCTACCTTTGGATAACCTTTCTATGTTTGATGAAAGTTGGTACCCAGCTTCTGGACTTGGAGTTTGGAATTCGGTTTCTAGCCTCCCTGAAACATGCTTAGGACACAGGCTTGGAAGACGGAGCAGCAAGGAAGCAGCATCTCAGCGTCCTGCAGAGAGGGGCAGCATTTGGTGTCTTCCGAGGCCGACTTCTCAGCAGAGGATCCCTGTGCCTGAGGCCATAGTGCCCAGAGGTGCTGGGTGGGGCGAGAGATATGGTAACCGGGAAACAGCCCTGAGCAGAGTTCCTACCCCTCCTAGCTGGGTAGCGAGGATTCAGGAGTTTGCAGAACCCTGCCTGACACTGTGCTCAGGCGTGGTCTGGGCAGTGTCTTCACATCATCAGCAAAGACACCTGGGCTTTCTCCTGTTGGTCCTGGGTGACTCTCTCCATCATCCCTCCACGCATGGGTCCTTCTTGTCATGTGCCTACGCCGTCTACATCAGGCTGGGGCCACGACTGAGCATGGTGAGATCTAGAAGTTTTGCCTCATTCAGTGAATGTTCTTTAGATTCTTGCTCAACATCTATTTGGTAAGAAGTGGGTAAAAGTTTCCCCGATAAAGACCTTACACTTTCTCAGTAACCTTATGTACCGGCTGTCCTTTTGCTCACAGCTTTGAGCTTTTCTCGCTGTGCGAGTCAGCGTTCTCTAGAGGGACAGGACGAGCAGGATAGATGCATCTGTGAAGGGGGTTTCTGAGGAGAACTGACTCACACCATCACAAGGTGAGGTCCCACGATAGGCCGTCTGCAAGCTGAGGCGCCAGGAAGCCGTCCGAGGCCCAAAACCTCAACAGCAGGGACGCCGACAGCACAGCTGTGTCTGTGGCCGAAGCCCCGAGAGTCCCTGACAAACCACCGATGTGAGTCCAAGAGCCCCACACCTGAGGAACTTGGAGTCCGAGGTCGGAGAGCAGGAAGCATCCCGCACGGGAGAAAGACAGAGGCTGGAAGACTCAGCCAGTCCAGTCCCACGTTCCTCTGCCTGCTCGATCCTGGCCGTGCTGGCAGCTGATGAGACGGTGCCCACCCAGATGGAGGGTGGGTCTGCCTCTCCCAGTCCCCTGACTCAGATGGCAATCTCCTGTGGCAGCGCCCTCACCGACACACCCAGGGTCAGTGCTTTGCATCCTTCACTCCAGTCAAGTTTGGGTTGGATGACACTCAATATTAGTATTAACCATCACACTCCCCAACTCAAAAGAGCAAAGAAAAAACAAAATCCCCCAAAACACAACTGTTTCTCAAGAGTGTCGTGAGCTGTGCAGAACTTGCCTAGGGCTGCAAGGGTACCGTGGTTTCTACGCACACGGCACCTCCGGAGAAAATTTTCATCATCTCTTCTCCTGCCACGCCTCCCTCC
The DNA here is from genome assembly GCA_028533165.1 of Leontopithecus rosalia. NCBI lineage: Eukaryota > Metazoa > Chordata > Mammalia > Primates > Cebidae > Leontopithecus > Leontopithecus rosalia. The sequence goes on from CM052650.1 coordinate 358,582, forward strand.
CAGCCTCACGAAGGTGGGGTTCCCACTCCCGACCGGACCCCACTGTTCAGTATTCCAAGCACCTCCTTTCTGGACCTCCCTCAGGTTCCCCCATAACCCAGGGCAGCTCAGCTCTGTCCCCCCGTAATCCAGGGCAGCTCAGCTCTGTCCCCCGTAATCCAGGGCAGCTCAGCTCTGTCCCCCCGTAATCCAGGGCAGCTCAGCTCTGTCCCCCCGTAATCCAGGGCAGCTCAGCTCTGTCCCCCCGTAATCCAGGGCAGCTCAGCTCTGTTCCCCCGTAAGCCAGGGCAGCTCAGCTCTGTCCCCACGTAATCCAGGGCAGCTCAGCTCTGTCCCGCAGCTCCTGTCTTCAAGCTTGAGCAGCTCCTTCCAGCATCTCTAGGCCATCAGACACCACCTTAGAAAGTTTAAGGGAGTCAATTTACTTGCTAATTTTTCTATTTCTGTGTAACAAATTTCACCATTTCGGTAACTTAAAACAAATGCATTCCCTCCCTCCCTTTCTTCCTTATTCTTTCTTTCCTGACGGAGTTTCACTCTCGTGGCCCAGGCTGGAGTATAATGGCAGGATCTCAGCTCACCACAACCTCCGCCTCCCAGATTCAAGCAATTTTCCTGCCTCAGCCTCCCAAGTAGCTGGGATTACAGGTGCCAGCCACCACACCTGGCTAATTTTGTATTTTTAGTAGAGACTGGGTTTCATCATATTGGCCAGGCTGGTCTCAAACTCCTGTCCTCAGGTGATCCACCCATCTCGGCCTCCCAAAGTGCTGGACTTCCAGGCATAAGCCACTGTGCCCGGCCCTCTCTCCACTTTCTATGGGGTCAGCTGGGTCCTCTGCTTCTTGCCCCACCAGGCTGAAATCAAGGCATCACCCACAGCTCTGATCTCATCTGAGGCATGAGGGTCTCTTCAGGGTTGTTCTGGTTGTTGATTTGTCAACAATCAGTTGTAGGGCTGAGGACCTCACCCCCACCCCGTCAGAAGTCACCACCCTTCCCCAGCGGCCCACCTGTGGCAGTGTGTGTCCTTCCTGCTTCTGCTTCTGCTCTCCTTTCAGGACTCACCTGATGAGGCCAGGCCCACCAGAGGAGCCCAGGAGCTGGTGTGTGCTGGAGTCGGCTGGCACTGCCTCCTGGAGTGGATTGCTGCACTGCCAGGAGCTTTGCAGGCCAGTTATTAGATGCAGACATTGCTGAAAATTAAATGATATGTACTTGCAATAAATAAAGCTTACTTAAAACATAGGAAATAAATACTTGAAGCCATCACTTTCTACCTATTTTACTACATTTTGCATCACCTACACACTTGAGGTCACTGATGTCAGTTGTAGCTGTGGGGGTAAAAGCTGTAATGGGCTCCATGATCCATGTGCTGTGCTCAGTGATTCCCAGTGCTGTGCTCAGTGACTTCATGTGTGGCTCAAAGTCGGCCATGATGGGGGCATTTACACCACAGAAATTGGCAAATGCTACAAATGAGGGTTTGATTGTTTTTATTGACTGTCTAGATTGAATAAAATTAAGGGAAAATATAAGTAACGTAGATTAAAGTTAAACGTGTTGTGGCTGTAACCATTACATTCTTCGAGTATTAGAGAACTATGGAAAAAAATTAAGGAAATGTTCTTCGAGTATTAGAAAACTATCACCTGATTCAGAAGAGGCACTCATGTCACTGATGAGGTGACATTCCAATGTCTTTTTTATTTCAATTCTCTTTCACTCACTAACGTAAATGAGAATATGAACCACGTTCAACTCAGAGCTGCACTGTTCATTAATAATGTGAGCAAGTTCCCTGCTGGGTCAGATGATAATCAGGCATTTGTTCAGAGCCTAATTTTGTGACACCATTGTTGGTGATAGAATTATAAAAACTGAGAGTGGACCCGGGGCAGTGGCTCATGGCTGTAAGCCTGGGACTTTGGGAGGCTGAGGTTGGCAGATCACTTGAGGTCAGGAGTTCGACACCAGCCTGGCCAATATGGCAAAACCCTGTCTCTACTAAAAATACAAAAATCAGCCAGGTGCAGTGGTGCACACCTGTAATCCAAGCTACTTAGGAGGCTGAGGCAGGAGAATCACTTGAATGCAGGTGCCAGAGGTTGCAGTGAGCTGAGATTATGCCACTGCACTCCAGCCTTGGTGACAGAGTGCAACTCCATCTCAAAAAAAAATGAAAAACTGAGAGTGGATTGTGTAAGAAATAGCAAGTCACACTGGGCGAGAGGTACAAAACAAAAATGATAAATATTTTAGCTTAAAATATATGCTATTTCTAAAATTATAGGAAGAAATTAGTAATGGGAATTTCTATGTTAACTCTCAAGTAGTAGCATGAATTTTAATAGCATAAAATTAGTTTTCAAATGTTTACTATAAATGAAAATATGAACTACATTCAACCCAGACATTCCAATGTCTTTTTTATTTCAATTCTCTTTCACTCATTAACATAAATGAAAATATGAACCACGTTCAACTCAGAGCTGCACTGTTCATAAATGTGAGCAAGTTCTCTGCTGGGTCAGATGATGATCAGGCGTTTGTTCAGAGCCCAATTTTGTGACACCATTGTTGGTGATAGAATTATAAAAACTGAGGATGGGCCAGGCGCAGTGGCTCGTGGCCCTAAACTACCAAGAAAACAGATTAACTTATGTTTTTTAAGTGCAATTATGGTTAAAAAACAAAAAGACACAGAAGAGAATCCTGGTGCCCTTCACTCACACACTTGCTTATTGACTTGTTACTGTCAGGCAGCACTGAGACAAAGGATCTCTCAGTAATGCGATTTTTACTTCCTGGAAGGGGACCCTCACTAGCCATCTTGCTGTGAGAGTACAATGAACAAAGGAAAAGCAGGCATATTTATCCCTTAGGCATTTGGGGTTGTCCTTACTGCTGTGTCTGATCTCCATTGGCTGGAGCCAGACCTCACAATCTAAACTAAAACCCAATTGGCTAATAACTTGAAACTTTTCCAAACAGTTAAAAGCAATGGAGAGCCATGGGGGTCCTCTTCACACAGGTGTCCCCAAGGCTCAGCTCTTGATTCTGTCCCTTCTGTCCTATACTCTATACTCACTCCCTTAGTGACCTCGTCTAGATTTTTTGTCGTTCTTTTTTTTTTTTTTTTTACATTTGAAGGTTATTTTTTTCTTCAACTTTTATTTTAAGTTCAAGGGTACATGTGCAGGATGTGCAAGTGTGCGACACGGGTAAATGTGTTCCCTGGTGGCCTGCTGCACGAATCATCCCATCACCTAGGTAAGAAGCCCAGCCTCCATTAGCTATTCATCTGGGTGCTCTCCCTCCCCGTACCCACCACTCTCCACAGGCCCCAGTGTGTGCTGTTCCCCTCCTACCCTGTCCTGTGTCCATGTGTTCTCATCATTCAGCTCCCACTTATAAGTGAGACTATGTGGTATTTGGTTTTCTGTTCCTGCTTTAGTTTTCTGAGGATAATGGCTTCCAACTCCATCCAGGTCCCTGCAAAGGACATGATCGCATTTCTTTTGATGGTTGCCTAGTGTTCCGTGGTCTAAATGTACCACATTTTCTTTATCTAGTCTATCATCAGTGGGCAGTTAGGCTGATTCCATGTCAGCCTATTGTGAATAGTGCTGCAGTGAACCTTTGTGTGTATGTATCTTTATAATAGAATGATTTATATTCTTTTTTTTTTCCTGAGACAAAATCTCACTCTGTCGCCAGGCTGGAGTGCAATGGTGTGATCTTGGCTTGCTGCAGCCTATGCCTCTGGAGTTCAAGAAATTCTCCTGCCTCAGCCTCCCAAGTAGCTGGGATTATAGGCATGTACCACCATGCCCAGATAATTTTTGTATTTTTGGTAGAGACAGGGTTTCACCATGTTGGCCAGGATGGTCTTGATCTCTTTGACCTCATGATCCACACACCTTGGCCTCCCAAAGTGCTGGGATTACAGGCCTGAGACACTGCTCCTGGCCAGAATGATTTACATTCTTTTGAGTATACATCCATTAATGACATATACTCAAATGGTATTTTGACGTCTAGGTCTTTAAGGAATTGCCACACTGTCCTCCACAATGGTTAAACGAATTTGCACTCCCACCAAGAGTGCAAAGCATTCCTTTTTCTCCACAACCTTGCCAGCATCTCTTGTTTTTACTTTTTAATGATAGCCAATCTGACCAGCATGAGGTGGTATCTCATTGTGGTTTTGATTTGCATTTCTCCAGTGATCAATCAGTAATGAGCCTTTTTTCCATATGTTTGTTGGCCGAATGTATGTCTTCTTTTGAAGAGCATCTGTTCGTGTTCTTTGCCCACTTTTTAATGGAGTTGGTTTTTCTCTCATAAATTTGTTTAAGTTCCTTTGTCAGATGAATAGATTACAAACATTTTCTCCCATTCTCTAGGTTGTCTGCTCACTCTGATGCTAGTTTCTTTTGCTGGGCAGAAGCTCTTCAGTTTAATTCGATCCCATTTGTCGATTTTTGCTTTTACTGTAATCGCTGTTGGCATTTTGGTCATAAAATCTTTGCCCATGACTGTGTCCTGAATGGTATTGCCTGGATTTTCTTCTAGGGTTTTTATAGTTTGCTGTTTTATAATACATTTAAGTATTTAATCCAACTTGAGTTAATTTTTGTATAAGGTGTAAGGAAGGCATCCAGTTTCAATTTTCTGCATATGGCTAGCCAACTCTCCCAGCACCATTTATTAAATAGGAAATCCTTTCTCTATTGCTTGTTTTTGTCAGGTTTGTCAAAGATCAGACGGTTGTAGATGAGTGATCTTATTCTGTTCCTTTGGTCTGTGTGTCAAAGATCATATGGTTGTAGATGTGTGGTCTTATTTCTGAGTCTTCTATTCTGTTCCATTGGTCTGTGTGTCTGTTCTTGTGCCAGTATCATGCTGTTTTGGTTACTGTGGCCTCGTAGTATAAAGTCAAGTAGCACAATACCTCCAGCTTCGCTCTTTTTGCTGAGGATTGTCTTGGCTATTTGGGTTCTTTTTTGGTTCCATGTGAATTTTTTAAATAGTTTTTCTGATTTTGTGAAGAATGTCAATCGTAGTTAGAAGGGACTACCATTGAAACTATAAATTACTTTGGGCAGTATGGCCATTTTCATGATAATGATTCTTCCTGTCCATGAGCATGGAATGTTTCTCCATCTGTTTGTGTCATCTCTGATTTCCTTGAGCAGTGGTTCGTAGTTCTCCTTGAAGAGGTCCCTCACTTCCCTTGTTAGCTGTATTCCTAGGTATTTTATTCTCTTCATAGCAATTGCAAATGGGAGTTCATTCATGATTTGGCTCTCTGCTTGCCTGTTGTTGGTAGGTAGGAATGCTAGACATTTTTTACATAGATTTTGTATCCTGAGACTTTGCTGAAGTTTTTTATCAGCTTAAGAAGCTTTTGGGCTCACACCTAGAAAAAGAGGTTTTTCTAGATATAGAATTATATCATCTGCAAACAAAGATAATTTGACTTTCTTTCTTCCTGTTTGAATATGCTTTATTTCTTTCTCTTGCCTGATTGCCCTGGCCGGAACTTCCAATACTATGTTGAATAGGAGGAATGGCGACAGAGGGCATCCTTGTCCTGTGCTGGTCTTCAAGGAGAATGCTTCCAGCTTTTGCCCATTCAGTACGATATTGGCTGCGAGTTTGTCATATGTGGCTTTTATTGTTCTGAGATACGTTCCTTCAACACCTAGTTTATTGAGAGTTTTTAACATAAAAGGATGTTGGATTTTATCAAAGGCCTTTTCTGCATCTATTGAGACAAATACGTGGTTTTTGCCTTTAGTTCTGTTTATGTGATGAATTATATTTATTGATTTGTGTATATGGACCCAAGCTGCGTCTCTGAGATGTAGCCTACTTAATTGTGGTGTATAAGCCTTTTGATGTGCTGCTGGATTTGACTTGACAGTATTTTACTGAGGATTTTCCATTGATGTTCGTCAAGGATATTGGCCTCAAGTTTTCTTGTGTCTCTGCCAGGTTTGGATATCAGGATGATGCTGGCCTCACAGAATGAGTTAGGAAGGAGTCCCTCCTTTTCAATTTTTCAGCCTAGATTCAATAGAAATAGTACCAGCTCTTCTTTGTACCTCTGGTAGGATTCAGCTGTGAATCTGTCTGGTCCTGGGCTTCTTTTGGTTGATAAGCTGTTTACTACTGCCTCAATTTTAGAACTCATTGTTGGTCTATACAGGGATTTAGTTTCTTCCTGGTTCAGTCTTGGGAGGGTGTATGTGTCCAGGAATGTATCCATTTCTTCTAGATTTTCTAGTTTACGTGCATAGAGGTGTTTATAGTATTTGCTGATAGCTGGTATTTCTGTGGAGTCAGTGGTGATATCCCCCTTATTATTTCTGATTGTGTTTACTTGAATCTTCTCACTTTTCTTCTTTATTAGTCTGGCTAGTGGTCTATTATATTAATTTTAAAAAACAGCTCCTGGATTCATTGATTTTTTAAAGGGTTTTTTGTGTTTCCATCTTCTTCAGCTCAGCTCTGATACTGGTTATTTACTGTCTTCGGCTAGCTTTCGAGTTTGTTTGTTCTTGGTTCTCTAGTTCTTTTAGTTGAGATGTGAGGTTGTTAACTTGAAATTTTTATAGCTTTTTGATGTGGGCATTCAGTGCTATAAATTTCCCTCTTGACACTGTTTTAGCTGTGCCCCAGAGGTTCTGCTGCATTTTCTTTTTGTTCTGATTATTTTCAAAGAACTTCTTGATTTCTGACTTAATTTCATTATTTACCCAAGAGTCATTCAGGAGCAGATTGTTCCATTTCCATGTAGCTCAGTGGTTTTGAGTGAATTTATTAATCTTGAGTTCTAATTTGAGTTCTAATTTATTAGTCTAGTTAATGATCTAGCTAACACTGTGGTCTGAAAGACTGTTATGATTTCAGTTGTTTTGCATTTGGTGAGTTGTGTTTTGCTTCCTATGATGTGATCAATTTTTAAGTAAGTGTCATGTGGCGATGAGAAGAATGTGTATTCTGTTATTTTTTTGGTTGAGAATTCTGTAGATATCTATCAGGTCTACTTGATCCAGAGCTGAGTTTAGGTCCTGAATATCTTTGTTAATTTTCCTCATTGATTTGTCTAATATTGTCAGTGAGGTGTTAAAGTCTTCTGCTATTGTTGTGTGAGAATCTAAGTCTCTTTATGGATCTCAAAGAACTTCATTTATGAATCTGGGTGCTCCTGTATTAAGTGCATATACATTTAGGATAGTTAGCTCTTGTTGAAATGAACCCTTTATCATTTTGTAATGCCCTTCTTTGCCTTTTTTAATCTTTGTTGGTTTAAAGTCTGTTTTGTCAAAAAGTAGTATTGCAACCTCTACTTTTTTCTGTTTTCCATTTGCTTGATAAATTTTTATCCATCCTCTTATTTTGGGCTTGTGTGTCTTCACATGTGTGATGCATCTCTTGAAGATAGCACACTGATGGATCTTGGTTCTTTATGCAGCTTGCCACGCTGTGTCTTTTAATTGGGACATTTGGCCCATTTACATTTAAGGTTAGTATTGTTATGTGTGAATTTGATCCTGTCATCATGATGCCAGATGATTATTTTGCAGACTTGTTTATGTGGTTGCTTCATAGTGTCACTGGTCTGTGTATTTCGGTGTGTTTCCACAGTGGCTGGAAACAGTTTTTCCTTTCCATATTTAGTGCCTCCTTCAGGAACTCTTGCAAGGTAGGCTTGGTAATGATGAATTCCCTCAGCATTTGCTTGTCTGAAAAGGATCTTACTTCTCCTTTGCTTATGGCGCTTAGTTTGGCTGGATATGAAATTCTGGGTTGGAAATTCTTTTCTTTAAGAATGTTGAGTTGGGTGCAGTGGCTCATGCCTGTAATCCCAGCACTTTGGGAGGCTGAGGCAGGTGGATCACAAGGTCAAGAATTCAAGACCATCCTGGCCAACATGATAAAACCCTGTCTCTGCTAAAAATACAAAACTTAGCTGGGCGTGGTGGCATGTGCCTATAGTCCCAGCTACTTGGGAGGCTGAGGCAGGAGAATTGCTTGATCCCAGGAGGTGGAGGTTGCAGTGAGCTGAGATCATGCCACTGCACTCCAGTCTGGAGCCTGGCAACAGAGCAAGACTCTGTCTCAAAAAAACAAAACAAAACAAAAAAAAAGAATGTTTAATATTGGCCCCCAATATCTTCTGACTTGTGGAGTTTCCACTGAGAGGTCCACTGTTAGTCTGATGGGTTTCCCTTTGTAGGTGGCCCGGCCTTTCTCTCTGGCTGCCCTTAACACTTTTCTTTCATTTCAACCTTGGAGAATCTGATGATTACGTGTCTTGGGATTGGTCTTCTCATGGAGTATCTTACTGGGGTTCTCTGCACTGCCTGAATTTTAATGTTGACCTGTCTTGCTAGGTTGGGGAAGTTCTCCCGGATCATATCCTAAAGTATGTTTTCCAATTTGGTTCCATTCCCCCAATCTCTTTCAGGTATCCCAGTCAGTCATAGGTTTGGAGTCTTTCAATAATCCTATATTTCTCAGAGGCTTGTCATTGCTTTTCATTCTTTTTTGTTCTCTATTCTTGTCTGCCTATCTTATTTCAAAAATATAGTCTTCAAGCTCTAAGATTCTTTCCTCTGCTTGGCCTATTCTGCTACTGATACTTGTAATTGCATTGTGAAGTTCTCATATTGTGTTTTTCAGCCCATCAGGTCAGGTTATGTCTCTCTCTAAACTGGCTATTCTGGCTATCAGCTCCTGTATTGTTTTATCACGATTTTGAGCTTCTTTGCATTGGGTTACAGATGCTCCTTTAGCTCAGCGAAGTTTGTTACTGCCCACCTTCTGAAGCCTACTTCTATCAATTCAGCCACGTCAGCCTCAGCCCAGTTCTGTGCCCTTGTAGTAGAGGCATTGCAATCATTTGGAGAAGAGGCACTCTTTGAGTTTTCAGCGTTTTTGCATTAATTTTTTTTTGGTAACAAATTTCTTTATTTGAAGGAATGGTACAAAGAACTGGAGTGGACGTTTTGGTACAACTTATAGAAAAGGTAAAGGAAACCCCAACATGCATGCACTGCCTTGGTGACCAGGGAAGTCACCCCGTGGCTGTGGGGAAATTAGCCTAAGGCTTAGCTTTCATGATCACTGTCTCCCAGGGTGTGCTTGTCAAAGAGATATTCTGCCAAGCCAGATTGGGGAGCCCCCATCTTGCGCAAGTTGGTCACGTGGTCACTCAGTTCTTTGATGGATTTCACCTGCTCATTCAGGTGATGCGTCTCAGTGAAGTCACACAAATGGGGGTCATGTTTGTCAGTGGCCAGTTTGTGGAGTTCCAGTCGTGGCTGATTCACATTTTTTTCTAATGTAATGCACACTCCACTGCATTCACCTGGCTCTCCCAGTCACATGGTCTGGTTTCTCGATATCCCGGAGGAAGGTGCGGCCACCTCGTTGGTTCTGCAGCTTCATCAGTTTCTCGGCATGTTCCTTCTCCTCCTGAGATTGGTTAAGAAGGTACTTGGCAAAGTTCTTCAAAGCCACATCATCGCGGTCAAAGTAGTAAGACACGGACAGGCAAACACAGGAGGCCTAGAGCTCCAGGTTGATCTGGCGGTTGACAGCGGCCTCTGAGTCCTGTGGCAGTTCTGGTGCACCTGCAAAAGAGACTGGTCGTCACGGCGGCGGCGGCCTTGGGGCGGTCCAAGGGCGCGACGTGGAGGTGACGGAGGGCTGGCTGTGGGAGGCTGGCTGGGGTGGGGGACGAGCACCGGGTTCTGTCCACGCACTGATGAAGCAGGAAACCGCGGCGACTCTCGGCGATGACCGTCTCTGCATTGATTCTTTCTCATCTTTGTGGGCTTGTCTATCTCCAGTCTTCGAGGGTGCTGACCTTTGAATGGGGTTTTTGTGGGGACTTTTGCTGATGATGTTGTTGTTTTCCATTTGTTTTCTTCTAACAGTGCGGCCACTGTTAGGGTTACCACCATAGGGTGGCTGCAGCTTGCTGGGGTCCATCTTCTAGCAGTCCAGCCACTCTACCACAGGGTGGCTGCAGTTTGCTGGGGGTCCACTCCAGAGTTGGCTTTTCCCACACCTGGACGTATCACCAGTGAAGACTGAGAAACCGCAAAGATGGCAGCCAGCTCCTTCCTCTGGAAGCTCTGTCCTTCGGGGTACCAACCTGTTGCCACCCTGAACACACCTGCAGGAGGTGGCTGTAGACACCTGTTGGGAGGTCTCACCCAGTCAGGAGAAACGGGATCGGGGGCCCACTGAAAGAAGCCGTCTGGCTGCTCTTTTGGTAGAGCAGGTGTGCTGTGTTTTGTTGGTAGAGGGGAGTCCTTCCTCATCCAGACCATTTGTATTCTCCAAAGCTGTCAGGCTGGAATGACTAAGTCAAACAAACTGCAGAGATGTCGGCCGCCCCTCCCCGCAGGAGCTCCATCCCAGTGAGAGATCCAAGCTCTGTCCACAGAACGCTGGCTGGCGTGGCTGAAGCCCCTGCAGGGAGAACTCACCCAATGAGGAGGAGCGTATTGGAATCACTCATAAAGAACCACTCTGGCCATGACCTGGCAAGGCAGCTGTGCTGTGTTATGGAGGACCCCCCTCAGCTGGACCGCTTGGATTCGCCAAAGTCTCAGACTGGAACGGCCAAGTCTACCGAATTGCAGAGATGGCAGCCTCCCCTCCCCTGGGAACTCAGACCGGTCTCTGGCAGAGTCTGGCCTGCTGCTGTTGCCTGGCTGGGACTCCGAGCCAGTGGGTCTTAGCCTGTGAGGTGCTGTGGAGGTGAGGTCAGCAGAAGAATTCTGCTTGGCTCCATGGAGTCAGCCCTCTTCCTGGGAATATGGAAGGATGGATTTCCCGCCGTGGCAGCGATCCTGGGGCTGGAGTATGTAAAACGCCTGAGTCCCTGCTGAAGTTCCGCAAAGTTCTGTGTATTGGACCCAGGCACTGGTGGCAGGGGCTCGTGAAGGGATCTCCTGATCCGCCGGAGAAGGCTGATTTCCCAGGCACGGTCACACAGTCACTCACCGCTTCCTTGGCTGGGGTGGGGTTCCTTTGGCTCTGTGCCACTGCAGAGCAGGCCATCGACCCCTCCACCACTTCACTTTGTTTTCTTGCCTAATTAGTCCCAGTGTGAGAACCTGGACATTTCAGTTGAAGAAGCTGAATTCACTCACCCCTCTTCATTTGTCTCTGTGAGACCACAGCTGTTTCTAATTAGCCATCATGGATGGACCTGAAGGCTATTTTAAGGTCATCTAGTTGCATAGCTTTCAGTAACCCCTTCCCAAATTCATGTTTCAGCTCAGATCTTTCCCTGGGCCTCCAGATAAGCCATGACCTGTCTGACCTCTCCCTCAGGGTGTCCAACAGGCACCTGCCCATCACATCGAAACTCGAGGGTCTGTTCCGCTCACAGGTCAGATCAGATCTACCCTAGCACCCTGTCTGGAGGCTGGAAATCCTATCCCTGCTCTGGCCAGAAAACTCAGGGCCGTCTTCGATGCCCCCACCCACAGCCAGGCAGCAAATTCTGTGGCCTCTCACTTCGACGCATGTCGGAGCCTGACAGAGCCCTGCATTTCTGACCTGGGTGATGAAAGAGCCACCCCTGGTCCTGTCTATACCAAAGGAACTGCCACAAATATCCTTCAAAATTTTAAGTCAATATACATCATCCTGTGCTCAAAATGGCTTTGAGCTCATTCCGAGTAAGAGCTGAGTCACTAAAGGCGACTGAGTCACCACATGAGCTCGCCTCTGGCTACCCCCAGCCCTGTGTCAGCCTCCGCCTCTGATACCCACAGGGCTGCCCCTGCCCCTCTTCATGTCTTTACCCAGACGTCACGCAGGGAGCTTCTTCTGACTCAAAGTGCACTCCCAGGGATCCCAGCCTCTTTCTCAGCTCTATTCTTCCCACAGAGGAATCACCCTTGTGTGGAAGAATTCACTTGTTTGAGACGTTCATCCTTCCCGTAAGCTCTGGAAGACAGTGTTGTCTCTTTTGTTCCCTGACGATCCCAGGAGGAAGAGCAGGGTCTAGCACACCAGGTGCTCCATGAGTATTTGTGGAACGAACTAGCTAAACAGTTTAAGTGATTAGAATCAATGAATGGAACCCTTGAGCCATTTGCTAGGATGGGCTGTGGTGAAACACCCTCTATTGCCCGAGTCCTCAGCACACCTGCCACTCACCAGTGCCGCTGATGGGAGGGGCAGGCCCTTGTGTCCAGGCCAAGGGTGTTGGATTTTGTTCTGAAGATACTCGGAGGCTGCTAGGATGTCTTGATCAGGAAGATGATGGGACCAGATTGGTCGTTTGAGAAAAATCTCACTGGTCACAGCATGGAAGAAGGATGGGGTGGACGAGGCTGAGGCTCTTGGCCCTGGGTCTCCAGTACAGGCCTCTGCCTTGGGTCTGCTCAGACCTGGGGACTGGCAGCTGCACTGCTGGGCAGATCAGGGCAGCGAGAACATTTGTTCTCCACAATGCTGACGGGAGACGGCTTCCCCAGCTGCCACCTCGGTCCTTAAAGAGGAGTTCCAAAGGCAGTAGCCTCGGATCCCACTCGGACTCAAGAACATGTTGCCTCTCTTAAATGCAAGGTGGCAAAGCGGAGCAGAATGGGGGGACGTGGGGGACCCCAGAGGACAGATGGGGCTGCAGCCCTGCATGACCACAGGCTCTGCCTCTGCCCCGCCCCTCCCTCCTCGGGCCTTCATTCTGCTCCTCTCTACCCAAGGCCAACCACTCCCCTGCCCCACAACGAACCACCCATGTCCCCGTCCAGGGCAGCGTGCACCCTGGAGGCCCTCCCAGCCAAGGGACGGCCCCCAGGCTTCAGCTGCCCAGGGACCCTGAGCAGCCGCTCCCACTTCTTGTCATCACAGCCGAAAAGGACCTGTACATGGGGGTATCCTATCCCACCAGCCCCAGGGGACATGCTCAGGCTGGAAGAAACCACCAAGCACTGCCACCGCCTTCCCAGCTCCAGAGGCTCCGTGCCAACACCAGGGCCTCTTGGGCCCACCCAGCCCACAGACCTTGGATTCTGATGGGCTGTCAGGAAAGGCGCAGGTGGAGCCTGGTCCTGCCCAGCAGGTGCAGTTCCCAGGCTGCCTCTGGGTGGCATGCTTGGACCAGTCAGGTGCCCTGTGTTCACCTAACACCACAGAACCCATCTCCCGCTGCCAGGGCTGTGCAAACCGGTAGAAGCACAGACGTGGTCATTCCTTAGCCCTGTCTAGGCCTCGAGGTGGCAGGCCAGGCATACCTGCACAAAGGCTCTGGACCTCCACATCACAGACACCCCCACTTTCCTTGTTTTCTAGAACTTCCATAGCAAGCTACCCCAGACTAGATGATTTCAGCAGCAGAAACGTATCCACTGACCATTCTGAAGCCTGAACGTCCGTGACCAAGACGTTGACAGGTGCAGTCTCTGCAGAAGCCTCTCTCTCTGGTCTGCAGATAGCCACTTTCTTCACATGGCCTTTCCTCCACACGTGCTCAGCCGGGACTGTGAGTCACCCAGTCTCCTCTTATAGGAATGCCAGTTATGTTGAATGAGAGCTCCACCTTCGTGCCTCATTTCTACTTAATCACCTCTTCATTTATTTATTTAAGACTGAGTCTCACTCTCTTGCCCAGGCTGGAGTACAGTGGGGTGATCTCAGCTCACTGCAACCTCTGCCTCTTGGATTCAAGCGATTCTCCTGCCTCACCCTCCTGAGTAGCTGGGATTACAGGTGTGCGCTACCATGCCCAGCTAATTTTTGTATTTTAGCAGAGATGGGATTTTGCCATGTTGGCCAGGCTGGTCTTGAACTCCCGAGCTCAGGCAATGGGCCCACCTTGGCCTCCCAAAATGCTGGGATTACAGTCATGAGCCACCACGCCTGGCCTAAATCACCTCTTTAAAAGTCTTATCTTTTTTGTTTCCTTTTTTTTGAGACAGAGTCTTGCTCTATCACCCACTCTGGAGTGCAGTGACGCGATCTCGGCTCACTGTTGCAACCTCTATCTCCTGGGTTCAAGCGATTCTCCTGCATCAGCCCCCTGAGCAGCTGGAACTACAGGTGCCCACCACCACGCCCAGCTAATTTTTGTGTTCTTTATTTAGTAGAGACAAGGTTTCACCATATTGGCCAGGCTGGTCTCAAACTCCTGACCTCAGGTGATCTGCCTGCCTCGGCCTCCCAAAGTGTTGGGATTACAGGCGTGAGCCACCGTGCCCAGCCAAAGGTCTCATCTTCAGATATAATCACATAACCAGGTACTGAGGGTTGGGACTTCAACATATGAATTTTGTGGGACACAATTTCAATCCATAACACTGACGTAAGGTTCTTGTACTATATGTGAAGTGGTATAACATTATGTAAACGAGACAATTCAGTGGAGAAAGAAATGTCTTTTCAACAAATGATGCTGGAACTATTGAATATGCATGTGCAAAAAGAAAAAGAGAGCCTCCGTCTACACCCGGACGGCAGGCAAAAATAACTCAAAATGCTCTGTAAACCTAAATGTCACACCTACGGCTGTACCTTTCCAGAGGTAAACACGAGCGAACATTTCTGTGATCTTGAGCGGGATCTTGAGTGGACAAAGATTTTTTAGCTGTGATATCAAAAGCATCATCTATAAAAATGATAAACCAGACTTAATCAGAATTAAAAGCATCTGCTCTTGGGAAGACACTGTTAACAGAATTAAAAGGCAATCCACAGACTGGAAGAAAGCATTCTAAAATCACATATCTGATAAAGGATTTCACATCTGGAATACTTAAAGAACAAAACGCCTTACAGTACCCCCAACCCTTATCCGTGGTTTCGCTTTCTGTGGTTCCAGCCACCAGGAGTAAACTGGTCTGAAAATATTACGTACAACAGGATATTCTGAAAGAGGGAGAGAGAGCCCACATTCACATAACTTTTATGGCAGTATATTGTTATTTTATTATTACTCTTAAAGTCTATGGAGGTGGCCAGGCACAGTGGCTCACACCTGTAATCCCAGCACTTTGGGAGGCCGAGGTGGGCGGATCATCTGAGGTCGGGAGTTCAAGACCAGCCTGACCAACATGCAGAAACCCTATCTATACTAAAAATACAAAATTATCCAGGCATGATGGCACCTGCCTATATTCCCAGCTACTTGGGAGGCTGAGGTAGGAGAATCACTTGAACCCAGGAGGCGGAGGTTGTGGTGAGCCGAGATCACGCCATTGTACTGCAGCCTGAGCAACAAGAGCAAAACTCCATCTAAAAAAAAAAATCTATGGAGGCTGAGAGAGGTGAGGAGGCTGCAGAAGAAAAGTTTGAAGCAAACAGAGCTTGGTTTATGAGGTTTGAGGAAAGAAATCACCTCCGTAACACGAGAGATCGAGGTGAGGCAGCAGGTACTGACGGAGAAGCTGCAGCGAGTTACCCGGAGCATCCAGCTGAGATCATCGATGAAGGTAGCAATGCCACACAGAGTTTTCACGTAGACAACATAGTTTTCTGTTGGAGGAAGATGCCATCTAAGCCTTTCATGGCTAGAGAGAAGTCAGTGCCTGGCTTTGAAGCCTCACAGCACAGGCTGACCCTCTTGTTAGGGGCGAATGCAGCTGGTGGCCTCAGACGGAAGCCAGTGCCCATTGGCCATTCAGAAAATCCTACGGCCCTTAAGAATTATGCCAGGTGTACTCTGCCTGTGCTCTAGAAATGGAGCAACACAGCCTGGAGGGCAGCACATCTGTTTACGGTATGGTTTACGGAATCCATTAAGCCCACTGTTGAGAGCTGCTGCTCGGGGAAAACAAGATTCCTTTCATAATATTACTGTTAGCCTGGGCACCAGGTTCATGTCTGTAATCCCAGAACTTTGGAATCCGAGGCAGGAGGATCACTCGAGCCTAGGAATTCGAGACCAGCCTGAGCAACATAAGGAGACTCTATCTTTACAAAAAAATTTAAGCCAGGCGTGGTGGCTCACACCTGTAATCCCAGCACTTTGGGAGGCCGAGGAGGGTGGATCACAAGGTCAAGAGATCGAGACCATCCTGGTCAACATGGTGAAACCCCGTCTCTACTAAAAATACAAAAAATTAGCTGGGCATGGTGATGCATGCCTGTAATCCCAGCTACTCGGGAGGCTGAGGCAGGAGAATTCCCTGAACCCAGGAGGTGGAGGTTGCGGTGAGCCGAGATCGCGCCATTGCACTCCAGCCTGGGTAACAAGAGCGAAACTCCGTCTCCAAAAAAAAAAAAAAAGAGGTCAAAAAATTTAAAAATTAGCCATACATAGTAGCTCATGCCTGTGGTCTCAGCTACTCAGGAGGCTGACGTGGGAGCATCGCTTAAGCCGGGGAGAGCAGGACTGCAGTCAGCCACGATCACGCCATTGCACTCCAGCCTGGGTGACAGAGACAGACCCTGTCTCAAAATATATTTCTATTAATTGGCAATGCACCTATTTACCAGAGCGCTGATGGAGACCCAGATGGAGAGTCACGCAGTTTTTGGGCCTGTAACACCATTTCCAGCGTGCAGCCCACGGACCAAGGGGTCCTGTCGGCTTCCAAGTCTTACTATTGAAGAAACACACTTCTAAGGCTGTAGCAGCCGCAGACAGCGATTCCCATGATGGCTCTGGGCAAAGTTCACTGAAAACCTTCTGGAAAGGATTCAGCACTCTAGATGCCGTTAACAACACTGATGATTCATGGGAGGAGGTTAAAACAGCAACATGAACAGGAGTTTGGAAGAAGCTGATCTCAACCCTCACGGGTGACTCTGGGGAGCTGAAGACGTCAGTGGAGGAAGTCACTGCGGAGGTGGTGGAAACAGCAAGAGAACTACAATTAGGAGTGGAGCCTGAAGATGGGACCGAATTGCGGCAATCTCAGGGTGACATAACTTATTTTGAGATCAAGTCTTGCTCTTGCCCAGGCTAGAGTGCAGTGGCTCCATCTCAGCTCACTGCAACCTCTACGTATATGTTCAAGTGATTCTCATGATGCAGCCACATAAATAGCTGGGATTACAGGTGCCCACCACCACGCCTGGATAATTTTTGTATTTTTAGTAGAGGTGGGGTTTTGGTGTGTTGGCCAGGCTAGTCTCAACCTCCTGACCTCAAGTGATCCACCTGTCTTGGTCTCCCAAAGTGCTGGGATTATAGGCGTGAGCCACTACACCTGGCCCATTGTTTTACTTTTCACTTTGGGACATGTGTGGTCTTTGAACCGTAGCCAACGGTAAACCCATGTTGACATGTGAGCATCACACAGACTGCTGGTACATTTGGGTTTGCAGAGCGTGGGTCTGAGTGGGGGGCGGGGCTGCAGGCAGCCTGGAGTCTGCCCCTGCATGCTGGGGCTGGGATTATTTCTCTCTGAGGCAGACGCTGCTTGGGGTCTCCTGCAGGAAGGGTCCTCCCTCCCTAGTCATGCCAGCATTTCTTCAGGGTTAAGCATTAAGCCTCTTTTTTTCCAAAATAAGAAAAAAAACCTTATTGTGGTAAAACGCACGTAACATAAAATTTACCATCTTAACCATTTTAAGTATACAATTCAGCAGTATTAAGTATATTCACGATGACTGTACCACATCCCGAATGCATTTAATATGTAAAAGGTTTCATGTGTAAAAGGATGTGAAAGGTTTCATCTCCAGAACCTTTCAGTCTTCCCAAACGGAAACTCTGCCGCCATTAAACATTCGCTCCCCACTCTCCCTCCCCCAGCACCTGGCACCCACCTTTCCACTCTCTGTCTCTGGGAATGTGACTTGTGACTGCTCCAAGGACCTCTTTTAAGAGGAATTACACAGTGTTGTCCTTTTGTGTCAGGCTTATTTTCCCTAGCGCAGTGTCCTCAAGGTTCATCTGAGTGGTGGTGAATATCAGAATCTCCTTCCTCTGTAAGGCCGAGGAATATCCCACTGTATGGATGGACCACATTTTCTCATCCACTCACCTGTTCATGGACACTTGGGTGCTTTTACGTTTTAGCTGCTGCGAACAGTGCTGCTATGAACACAGGTGTACCAATGTGTCTTTGAGACCTGTGGGGCGGTTTATGGTACAGAAATGCATCTGCTTTTCTGCAGCTGTAAACAAAGGGGGGATTTTTTTCCCTTCTTACTTTGTCAACATTTATTTCGCAAGAAATTGGGAGAGCTGGCAGGTTTTTTTCAAAGGGACAGTGCCTTGCTCTGTAACCCAGGCTGGACATGAACTCCTGGGCTCCAGTGATCCTCCTGCCTCAGCTCCCAAGCAGCTGGGACCACTGCTACAGAGGCACACACCACTACACCCAGCTAACAGGCAGGTTTTAAAGCCAGGTGTAGGAATCCATTAAGTAATTCTAAGAGGGAAAGAAGGCCAGAGTGGGAAGCTCAACATTGACAAAACATAAAGAAATAAGGCAGAAAAATATTATTGACACATGGAAGATTGGCCCATGGAAGACTGACACATGGAAGATGATTGACCCATGGAAGATTGACACATGGAAGATGATTGACACATGGAAGATGATTGACACATGGAAGATGATTGACCCATGGAAGACTGACACATGGAATATGGACACTGGAAGATGGACCCATGGAAGATGGACACTTGGAAGATGATTGACACATGGAAGATGATTGACCCACGGAAGACTGACACATGGAAGATGATTGACACATGGAAGATGATTGACACATGGAAGACTGACACATGGAAGATGATTGACACATGGAAGATGATTGACACATGGAAGATGATTGACACATGGAAGACTGACACATGGAAGATGATTGACACATGGAAGATGATTGACCCATGGAAGATTGACACATGGAAGATGATTGACACATGGAAGATGATTGACCCATGGAAGGTGGACTCATGGAAGAGATGAAACCTCATTTAACATGTAAAAGGCTCACATATTAAACCTTTCACATATTAAAGGTGACACATTCACCTTCCCCCAGATATTCAGTCACATAATCTAAATACCAATGACAAGTTCATCTCTTCCTGCCTGGAATGTAGGCTCCACATTCCTGTTTGCTGCCTTCCAAAGTAACATTAGGGACGGTGTTATGGGGGTTGTCTCTGGCTGGCATCGCAGGACGTCTGCCGAGATGGCGCAATCCCTCCCTTCTTTGTTGTGTGCCTCTTCAGTGAGACTCTGCTGCTCTGTTACCAAGAGGTGAAGCCTTTTCTCTGCCCCATGTTCCACTCTGGACTGTGACTTACCTTGACCCACAGAGAGTGGCAGGGCGCCAATAGGACCATCCCAGGGAAGGCCTCCAGGCCGCTCAGCTTTTGCCCCTGCCTCGCAGAACCTTGCCTGAGGCTGTGAGGCAGCCAGGTTTAGCCCTCTGGAGTATCAGCAGCTGCGTGGAGCAGCTGAGGCCTCCTGGATCAACCAGCCACGGGCTGGCACCAGCTGCCTGGCTCATGAGAGGCGTTGCCACATCCAGCCCAGGTCAGCTGCCAGATGGCCAAGCTGCACAGTAGCCATAGAGAACTGCCCAGCTGAGCCCACCCCAATAGCCTGGTCCACAGAACCATGAGCAAATAAAATTGTTTAGCCCACTAAGTTTGGGAGCAGTTTGCTATGCAGCAAAAGATAGCTGATACTCCAGGACTTCCTAGAAAACATAGCCCAAGGCCAGGGTTACGGTGAGTCATTTATTAAGGAGATACAATTCCAGGCAGTACTGATTCAGAGAAGAATTGGCAGCAAAGCCAGGAAGAGCGTTAGCGTCTGACACCTGGCTTGTGACAGCTGCAGAGATGCAGTGGGTTGCTCAGCACGTGTGCTCTCGGATGCCTGCAGGCTGGCATTTCACCCCCGTCTAGCAGTGGCAGGAAGGAACAGCCAAGAAGGAGATGGTGCCCTCCCAGCCCCAGTGACCGGTCAGCACCAGGTGGCACCACAGGGACCCAGGTGGGCCGGGCGGAGGTGGCTGAGGTACAGGCCAGGAACCTAGGGGACAGTGGCCCTGGGACTATCCAGGGGCAGAGATTACACAAACAAAACTGTGCTTTGTTGGACAGTGAGGAAAGCATCCAGCCTTCACCCTGCATACAGAGGCTGGGTGTGACGTGTCGGAGAGCAGGTGCTGGTCTTTCTCAGGAATTTCCATTCAAGAGCTTTATGCTGGGCGGGGTGTGGTGGCTCACACCTATAATCCCAGCCCTTTGTGAGGCCGAGGTGGGTGGATCACTTGGAGCCAGGAGTTCAAGACCAGCCTGGGCAACATGGTGAAACAAGCCTCATTTCTACTAAAAGCACAAAAGTTAGCCGGGTGTGGAGGCGCGCACCTGTAGTCCCAGCTAACACTAACGCATAGCGTTAGTTTCTTTATCCCTAAGTGCCTCTGTGTCAGATAAGCTGTGGATTACTTTCTCCAAGAGTCCCTCCCAGGCTGTGTCTTTGCCCTCTGCTGCTGGGCAAAGACTCCTTCCTGGGTTTCAGGCTCTGTCTGAATCAGGCAGGTGCCTCCCTCCAGGGTTAACGCTGAGGAAGCCGCCTGGGTCCTGCCTCGCTCTGATGAGGCGGTGTTAAAATGCCAGAGCATAGGAAGCCTGGCTCGTTGCGGTCTAGCAGCAAGCACCAAAGCCAGAATAAGGCAATGAGGCAGGTGTAGCTCCCGGGACACAGCGGCACCGATGGCCACCTGGAGAACAAGCAGTTGAGGGAGGGTCCTGGCAGGGGCTGCGGCCCAGGCATTGGGGAGGCATGGGGTGGAGGGTGGAGGGCATCATCAGGCAGTGTGGGTGCCAGCGGAAGAGCAGCATGAAACTGAGGCAGATGCCACCCGTGAAAGCCTGAGGGGCCCCTGAAGAGAGGAGTCATCTCCTCCGAGGAGGGCGGCCAGGCCACATGGCCAGCAGGCCCCACTCATGAGAGGCAATGCTCCGGGACCTTGACCTGCTCAGCCAAGGCAGGGCTGGGGTGAAGGGGCTCCTGGCTACATTGCCTGCCCTGCCATGGAGGAGCTTCTGCACTGAGATAGGCCAGAGGGGCGGGTGTTGGAGGCACAGCCCAAGCCCCGTTGGAGTTGACACTGTGTAATGGAGGCCAGCAACCCGGGGTACGGTGCAGCACCTTCCAGGTGCACGAAACCCAGGATGCCACGTGACATCTCACCCCACCAGGAAGACCAGCATGAGCCTGGAACCAAGGGGCAGAAGCAGGTGTGTTCTCTACTCCCCTCCCCACCCAGTGACCCCTGGGGCCTGGTGCTTCCCGTTCCTGAAACACTGGCTGGGCTAAGCTGGGAGTTCTCGTCTGCTAAGGGGCATGCTCTTGACAGGGGCCACAACTCAGGTCCCTGCTGCTGGGCACTGGGACTCTGGTGTCCTGGGTTGAGGCGGGGAGAGGAGTGGCTGTCTTGGAGGAGAAGTTGGCCCCGAGCAGCGGAGGAAGTGGGGCTGCTGCACAGGGGCAGAAAGGGACCCCATGGGGCCAGGCCAACCTCAGGACACCCTTGTTCTGTGTCACTGTGCTTGGGCATGAGCAGCCACCCCTA
Source organism: Leontopithecus rosalia (assembly GCA_028533165.1). Taxonomy (NCBI): domain Eukaryota; kingdom Metazoa; phylum Chordata; class Mammalia; order Primates; family Cebidae; genus Leontopithecus; species Leontopithecus rosalia. Next base: position 380,122 of record CM052650.1, read on the forward strand.
GCCCAGTGAGAGTGTGGTTATTAGGTGCTCAGGGCCCCCACGTAGCCAGGGAAAGCTCAAAGACCTACAGAAGTGATAGTCAAGGGAGAGGAGGCAAAAAGCAAGGATGGAGGAAGAAGGGAGTCCCGTCACTGCGCAGTGAGAAGCCATGATGGAGGCAGCTGCAGTGCAAGGGGGGTGCTGTGTCCATGATTGTGCACCTCAAAGCCTTCTCTCAGGGGACAGGCCCCAGGAACCATGAGGCTATCCTTCCCCAAAGTGGATGGAGAAGCCAGACTGTGTGGCCCGAGGCACGGACTGGCTGCCACGGTGTGCTGCTCAGGCCTCCCTCTAGCTTCCCACCCTCAGGAGTGGGGGCCGTGGTCTCCAGGCAGCTCTGCCACCCACTCGGCAGAACTGGCGTTGTCTCATTCTGCTCAGGCTGCCGTAAAGAGTACCACTGACCGGGAAACTGAAACAGCAGACACTTACTTCTCATAGTTCTGGAGGCTGGGAGTCCAAAACCAGGGTGCCAGCACCCTAGGGTTCTGGTGAGGGCTCTCTTCCTGCCTCACAGACGGCCGCCTTCTCGCCATGTCCTCACGTGGCCTTTCTCTGATGCCGGTGTGCTGGGGGATCTCAGTGGTGTGGCATTAGGACCCCATCCTTGTGATCTCATTTCACCTGAAAACCTCCTAAAAGCCTTTTCTCCAGTCACACTGGAGGTCAGGGCACAGCACATAAACTTTTGGGGAGACACAGTTCGGCCCGTATCTGCGTGAGCCTGTTAGTGTCCAGGTATGGCCACACACGCGCACCTTTCTCCTTGCGGTTTTGCCTCACCTAGTTTGATGCTGTCGTGGGGTGCACATCCCTTAAGCACTGCTATGTCTTCTTGAGCAGCTCGGCCCCTTTATCATTATGGAATGTTTTCTCTTCACCGCTGATGGCGTTCTTTGCCCTGAACTCTGCCTTGTCTGAAATTGAAATAGCTACTCCTGCTTTCCTTCCGTTAGCGCTGACATGGCATCTCTTCCTCCGCTCATTTACTTTGAGTCTGTGTGTCCAGCTTTAAAGTGTGTTTCCACCAGGTCAAGAGACCGAGACCATCCTGGTCACCATGGTGAAACCCCATCTCTACTAAAAATACAAAAAATTAGCTGGGCATGGTGGCGCACGCCTGTAATCCCAGCTACTCAGGAGGCTGAGGCAGGAGAATTGCCTGAACCCAGGAGGCGGAGGTTGCGGCGAGCCGAGGTCGCGCCATTGCACTCCAGCCTGGGTAACAAGAGCAAAACTCCGTCTCAAAAATAAAATAAAATAAAATAAAGTGTGTTTCCTACAGACAGCGTTTAGTTGGGTGTTGTTTTTGTTACCCACTCTGATTTAAACATCTCTGGGTTGTTTGCTTGGTTTCTGTCTGTTTGTTTCGAGACGGAGTCTTGCTCTGTCGCCAGGCTGGAGGGCAGTGGCTCGATCTCGGCTCACTGCAGCCTCCGCCTCCCCGGTTCATTTTGTGTATTTGTTTTCTCTGCTGGGGGTGCTTTTTGTTTTGTTTTGCTTTGGCATTTATCCAGCTTGGCGTTTTCTGAGCTTCCCGGATCTGTGGTTTGGAGTCTGACATTAATTTGGAGAAACTCTCAGGCATTATTGTTTCCGTTTTTTCTTGCTGTGCCTTTCCTTCTTTCTTCTCCTGGTGTCTGTGTACACCTTTTGTGGGTCTCCTGCAGCTTTTGGATATTCTGTTCTGGTTTTTTTCAGTCATTGTTCTCTTTCTATTTCACTTTTGAAAGTGTCCATTGAGTATCCTCCAGCTCAGAGGTTCTTTTCTCAGCTGCGTCCAGGCTACTAATGAGCCAGTCAAAGGCAGCCTTCATTTCTGTGGCAGTGTTTTCTGTCTCTAACGTTTCTTCTGGGTCCCTTCCTAGACTTTCCATCTGTCTGCTTACATTGCCCATCTGTTCCTGTGCGCTGTCTGCTTTATCCACTAGAGCTCTTGGCATCTTAATCATTGCTGTTTTAAATCACTGGTCTCATAATTCCAATACACCTGTCACGTCTGATTCTAGTGGTTGTTCTGGCTTTTCAAATTCTGCTGTGGGTTTTTTGTTTTTGTTTGTTTGTTTTGCCTTTTAGTATGTCTTGTAATATTTTCTTTTTTTTTTTTTTTAGACAGAGTCTCACTTTGTCACCAGGCGCCAGGCTGGAGTGCAATGGCACAATCTTGGCTCACTGCAACCTCCACCTCCTGGGTTCAAGCAATTCTCCTGCCTCAGCCTCCCAAGTAGCTGGGACTACAGGCACATGCCACCATGCCCAGCTAATTTTTGTATTTTTAGTAGAGACGGGGTTTTACCATGTTGAGCAGCATGGTCTTGATCTCTTGACCTAGTGATCCGCCCACCTCGGCCTCCCAAAGTGCTGGGATTACAGGCGTGAGCCACCATACCCGGCCATAATATTTTCTTGATACCCAGGCATGATGTACAGAGTATAAAGAGCTGCTGTAAAGATGCCTTCAGTGATGCGGTTGTAAGATGGGGGAGCGGTGCAGGAATTCTATCACCTTTTAACCAGATCTGTCTTTAGTGAGCCTGTGTGCTGGGCTGTGAACATCTCAAGAGTTTCTCAGCTGCCCGCCCCTCACCTTCTTAGGTGGGACAGGATGGCTTCAGGGGGCGGAAGGTGGATGTTTCTCTTCCCCCAGCAAGTTATGCTCTGGTTGAACAGCTTCTCCTGAGGGCAGCTTTTGTTAACAACAGAATGTTCTGGTGTGTTTGAAAATGATCCATTTTCTGTTCTCCTACCTGAAGAATAAGGAGACTTTTCTCTAATATTCACCGTGAGAATGTGGTAGAGCTCCTGGGTTAAAACACACACGTGAGGGAACGTCCCAAGATGGCCGATCACTAATATCTCGGGATTGCAGCTCGCAGTGAAATCGCACAGAACTAGAGGACGCCACACTTTCAGACAAATTCTGGTCGCTCAAGAGCAGAAGATCCCCAGTGGAGGAGCCACGCGGGTCGCCGGTGCAACTCTTGTGGCCAGCGCAGCGGTTTCACCGGCACCTCCACACGGAAGCTCTTGGAGCAGAGTAGGCAGGACTGGCTCCCCTTCTGACAGAGGTTTGGAGGAGCCACACGGGTCCCCAGCGCGACTCCTGAGACCGGCGCAGCGGTTGTGCCGGCACCTCGGTGCAGCAGCTCTCGGCGCATAATAACCTTCTGACCGAGGTTTGCAGCTCTGGGAAGGCAGAGTCGCCTATTAGGGACACAAGAAGGAAGTCAGACAGGAGAATCCTGGGCAGAAAAACACCATCAGTCTTAACGCCGCTGTTCTGGCCCTGGGAACAACTTGGACGTCCACTCAAGAGACCTAATCTGAAAGTTGGTAATTTCAAAGATGACAGGAGGATAAATTTACAATGATGGGAAGAAACCAGCATAAAAAGGCTGAGAATACTCAAAATCAGAACCCCTCTCCCTCTAAAGATGATCACAGTTCCTCATCAACAATGGAACAAGGCTTGATGGAGGAAGAGCACATCCCATTAACAGAATCAGGCTTCAGGGTATGGATACTAAGAAACTTCCCTGAGTTAAAAGAACATGTTGTAGCCCAACGTAAAGAAACTAAGAACTTTGAAAAAAAGGTTTGACGAAATCCTAATGAGAATAGACAACTTAGAGAGGAATATAAGTGAATTAATGGAACTGAAGGATACAATACAGGAACTCTGAGAAGTATGCACAGGTTTAAACACTCAAATTGTTCAAGCAGAAGAAAGGATATCAGAGGTCGAAGTCCAACTTAATGAAATAAAACGAGAAGACGAGATTAGAGAAAAAAGGATAAAAAGGAATGAGCAAAGTCTCCAAGAAATGTGGGACTATGTGAAAAGACCAAATTTATGTTTGATAGGTGTACCTGAATGCCACGGAGAGAATGAATCCAAGCTGGAAAATACCCTTCAGGATATTATTCAGGAAAATTTTCCTAAACTAGCA
>CM052650.1:384610-400738 GCA_028533165.1 Leontopithecus rosalia
TGAGGGATGGGGGCAGATCAGGGGACCCAGGGAGGGCCTGGAGCTGAGGGAAAGCCATCCCATCCTTCCCAGGGGGTCTCCCAGAAGTGCTGCTGTGGCCACACCTGGAGGGCCACTTTGTGTTTTCTGTTTAGGTGATGGGATACTACTATTTCCTCTGCACCCCACACCAAATCCCCTAATATTGCCAAATGATGTGCTTTATGATCAAATTGCTTTGCACTTCTATTAACAAAACTTTAAATCTACGTGTTCACCATCCATCTACTGTACACCCACTCATCAACCCACCTATTATTTCATAATTGACCCATCCACTCATCTGTAACTCATCCACCCACTTCTCCATCCATCACCCACTCATTCATTTATCCAGCCATCCAACTACCATCCACCCATCCATCCATTTATCCAGCCAACCAACTACCATTGACCCATCCACCCATTTATCCAGCCACCCAACTGCCATTGATCCATCCACCGATTTATCCAGCTATCCAACTACCATTGACCCATCCACCCATTTATCCAGCCATCCAACTGCCATTGACCCATCCACCCATTTATCCAGCCATCCAACTGCCATTGACCCATCCACCGATTTATCCAGCCATCCATCTACCATTGACCCATCCACCGATTTATCCATCCATCCAACTGCCATTGATCCATCCACCCATTTATCCATCCATCCATCTACCATTGATCCATCCACCGATTTATCCATCCATCCAACTGCCATTGATCCATCCACCCATTTATCCATCCATCCATCTACCATTGATCCATCCACCGATTTATCCATCCATCCATCTACCATTGACCCATCCACCGATTTATCCATCCATCCAACTACCATTGACCCACCCATCCATCCATCGATCCAGCCATCCACCCAGCCATCCAATTTTTTTTAATGCTTACTTCCTGCATTTTACCTGTTCTGTGATGAACATGTCTGCCCGCCAAACTTCCTGTGGGATCTAGCACCCCCAATCCTTTCCCCCTCACCTCCTGGGGGAACCTGAGGCCCTGACCACATCCCCAACCCCATGTCCTGGGCGGCCTCCGGGACCTGACTATGCCTCCTGTAGTGTTCTCACACCTCCTGGGGGATCTGGAACTTGCGGACCACGCCCAGCTCGTAGTACATCTGGATGCCACATTTGACCAGCTCCAGCTCGGTGCACTCCAGGTCAGAGAAATGGAATTCGTAGATGTCAAACGTGGTGGGCCCTGGCAGCTCTTCCTTCTGTGGGAGGGATTGTGGGCTGAAGGAGGTCGGTCTGCCACAGCCACTGCATTTTTCTCATCCTTTCTTCTCTTGGGGCCCTCTGTCAAGCCTCAGACACCCTAGGCATCCCTAAGGAGACGTGTCATTCTCGGCGCTCCAGCCTGTATCCCAGGCTGCTCACACACACCCCGGCTCGGTCCCACCTTCCCCTCTTCTCCTACTCCATGGCCCAACAGTGAAGAACACAGGCACACACATGAGCACCCAGGTTCACTAGTGTGGACACAGAGCCACATACGTGTAGACTCACACATGCAGGCTCACGCACACAGCCATGAGGTAATACACACAACAGTGGATTTTCAGACTCACCAGGCACATTCCCATGCTCGGTCCAAGGCCCACTCACAAGGCTCATGGCCCCTGGAGATTCTGGCTAAATTGCACAGGCAGACACAGGGTGATGGGGACACCACATAATCCCCACACTGATCCAGCAATGGTCTCTGGGAGACACACACAAGCATGTGTCTGTATATATCCATGTGCACACACATGCACACACACAGTACACACCCATCTGCTTACACATGAGCACACTCACATGGGCACACACACATTGAGGAGGGAGACCCAGGCATTTGGGACTCCCTCCCCCTCTGTCACCCACTGTGCATCTCAACAAAAGAGAGAGCAGGCCAGCTGGCCCCTCCTGAATCTCCTTCCTGAAAACAACAGGCTAGGCCTTGGGGAAACTCTCCAGAAGGCACTATTTTTACTTAAAACAAGATCAACCCAGAAACCTTTTCACATGTGAGTCCTAAAACTGTAAACCAGAACCTTTCATAGGTAATTCCTGAAACTGTAAACTGAAACCTTTTCACATGTGAGTCCTAAAACTATGAACCTAAGATTCTTCCACGTGTAACATCTAAACTATAAGCCTATATAAAGGCTGAACCTCCCTTTGTTAGAGGAGCTCAGATGTTAGGCACCTCTGCCACCTTGCTCCCAGCTGAAATAGATTCCTTCCTCCTGCATTCGGTGTCCGAGAGATCCTTTCCCATGCCGCTCCTGCTACAACATCAACACCCATGTGCACACCCCACCCACCCACCGGTGCACACTTATGCACAAAAAGACACACCCATGGGTGCACACCCCCCCACGTATGCAAACATGTGCATGCCCACCCACATGCACATGAGCATATACATACACACTCACCTGTGCACACACATGCAGACACCCATGTGTGCACCCCCACACGTGCACACATGTGCCTACCCATTCACATGTGCACACACATCCACCTGTGCACATACATGCACACAGACACACGTGCACACAACACACACACCTGTGAACACACATGCACACACCCGTGTGCACACCCCACATGTGCATACATGTGCATACCCATCCACAAATGTACACTTACACACACCTGTGCACACATGCAGACACACGTGTGCACACAAACATGCACACATGTGCACATAACACACACGTGTGTACACATGCACACAGACACCCATGTGTGCACACACATACCCACTTGTGCACACACATACACAGACCTGTGCACCCACCCATGTGTATATGTGCACAATACACACATACACACATGCCCACAATACACACATAAATTCACACACATGTGCAGACACCCACACGTGCACATGCACACACAGCTGTGCACACACATGCACAGACACATGTGCACACAATACAGACAAACCTGTGCACACACGCCCACAGACACCCCACATATGCACACATATACACCCGCATGTGTGCACAATACACACATCTGTGCACACATATGCACACAGCCACACGTGCACACATACACACCCACACGTGCACATGCACACACACCTGTGCACACATGCACACAGACAGCCCACATATGCACACATATACACCTGCATGTGGTCACAATACACACACATCTGTGCACACATATGCACACACCCACATATGCACACGTACACACATGTGCACATGTGCACACACACCTGTGCACCCGTGTGCATGTGGGTGTTGCAGGCACTTGGGCACTGTGACTGCAGAGATGACTTAGACGGAGAGCAAGTCCAAGTCAGGTCCACTAAACATCGAGCAAAGAGCAAACATCTGGCAAAGCAGAGAAGAGACCGGAAGACACGAAGATACACTCAGAAGTGCAGGCGTCACAGCCACACTTTGGCCGTGCAAACACCCTGAGAGACACTGGCTGAGACTGAAAGCCAGGCTTATGTACACATGTGTACGCTGAGGTGCTTAGATACCTATGTACACACACACTCACAGCACCAACATCCCCAATAACACTGTGTGCAAAGCACCCTTGGGCCCTGGTGAATGGAGAGCTCTTCCTCCCAGCCTCACATGTGGCTGGCTCCATGGGAGGGACGAGAGCGAGGTTCTCACCAGGATTGCACCCAGCTCGTCCTCGTCACAGTCGGCAGGCTCCTTCCCCAGGCGCGTTCTTGTTGGCTAACACAGACAGAGACATAGACGTGTCATGAGACACAGCCTCGCGTGTGGGAAAATGGCAGTGCATCCACCCCGGGTCAGCGGGAGGAGGGTGCTGCCCACAGTTTGTGGTCAACTTTCACCTCGGGAAGACCCTGGAGCCTCTATCTGAGGCAAATTACCGTGTGCACAGCCTGCTCACTTTCCCACCTGTCCTGTCTCTTGGGCACTGCTTTAAGCAGTCCTCAGGTATAACGATGGGATTTGCTCATGATGACCAGGAGGGCTCTGGCCACGCAAGGCTCCTGGCTGGGGAGATTGAGTACAGGGAAGGGATCCAGGGGCTGTGCAGACAGAGGGACCTGGGAGGGGTGGTGTGCCAGAGATGTACTTGGCTCCCACCCCAGGGCTGTGTCCCCACCACACAGAAACAGCCATGACCCCTGGGGAACCTTTTCCCCACTGCACAGAGGGAGCCCTGACCCCTGCATGGCCTGCCCCCACCACACATCTGTGACCCCCGGGTGACCCGCCCCCACCACACATCTGTGACCCCCGGGTGACCCGCCTCCACCACACATCCGTGACCCCTGGGTGACCTGCCCCATCACACATCCGTGACCCCTGGGTGACCTGTCTCCACCACACATCCATGACCCCTTAGTGACCTGTCTCCACCACACATCCGTGACCCCTGGGTGACCTGTCTCTACCACACATCTGTGACCCCTGGGTGACCTGTCTCCATCACACATCCGTGACCCACAGGTGACCTGTCTCCACCACACATCCGTGACCCCCGGGTGACCTGCCTCCACCACACATCCATGACCCCTGGGTGACCCGCCTCCATCACACATCCGTGACCCCCGGGTGACCTGCCCCCACCACACATCCGTGACCCCCGGGTGACCTGCCCCCACCACACATCCGTGACCCCCGGGTGACCTGTCTCTACCACCCATCCGTGACCCCTGGGTGACCTGCCCCCGCCGCACCAGGATGAGCTGGATCTCGTCCCTGTCGCACTTCACGTGGTAAAGGACCATGTCCTGCGCGATGTCCTTGCGGTTCTCCAGTTTATTCATCTTGTCGTACGTGTCGGTGTTCATCACTGACCAGCCCAGGAACTGTGTCAGGGACTGAGAGGGCTGCAGTGTCACCAGCGTTCCGGGCTCCTGGCGACCTCCCCTCCCGTGTGCTCATGGGCTCGGCAGACGGGTCCCAGGGCTGCCACTGTGGGGCTGCAGTGCTTCTGCCTAGGATCTCCCACTGCCCTGCAGACAGCCCCCTGCTCCCAGGAGGGGCTCTTTGTGGTACTCTCCCTGGCTGCACCCACCCTGCACCCTCTACGCTGTGCGGGTGGCTGAAGGCATGGCGGGGAGGCCCCCACACAGCACAGTCCTCACCCCTTGCAGGTGTCACTGGTGGAGCCACGTCTGCCCTGGCGCTTACCTCCATGAGAACTTCATCCTGTTCATCAAAGGGCTTCCCATCTTTCCTGTTGTAAAATGTGGCCACCCCCACGATCTCCTCCTTCTTGTTGACGATGGGCATGGACAGCACATTCTTGATGAGCCACCCGGAGTCATCCAGGGCCCCTTCCTGCAGGAGCGGCATCCGGAGCTGAACTCTGCCCTGAGGCTGGCCCTGGCCCAGGTGTGTGGTTACGGACCTCACATCTCCCCAAGAAGCGTGACCATGAGCTCCTGTTCCTGTCTCTGCACTCCCTCTTTGCATTTGGACTTTATGTCCACGGTTTTTGTGTCTTGATATTTTTCCCTCTGGAGGAGGTAAAGGCCATTTTCCTATTGGGGCTGGTTTCACGAGCATGTGTGTAGGCTGGGGTCATGGCCTTTCGGGTGTGTGGGCTGTGCTCAGGGTCTCATGGGCATGTGGAGCTGGGGTCACGGTCTCTAGGGCATGTGGGGCTGGGATCAGGGGCTCTTAGGTGTGTGGGGCTGGGATCATGGTCTTGAAGGCATGTGGGGCTGGGGTCAGGGTCTCACGGGCCTGTGGGGCTGGGGTCAGGGTCTCACGGGCATGTGGGGGCGGGATCAGGGTCTCACGGGTGTGTGGGGCTGGGATCAGGATCTCTCAGGCATGTGGGACTGGGATCAGGGGCTCTTAGGTGTGTGGGGCGGGGTCAGGGTCTCACGAGCATGTGGGGCTGGGGTCAGGGTCTCACGGGAGTGTGGGGCTGGGGTCAGGGTCTCACGGGCGTGTGGGGCTGGGGTCAGGGTCTCACGGGCGTGTGGGGCTGGGGTCAGGGTCTCACGAGCATGTGGGGCTGGGGTCAGGGTCTCACGGGCGTGTGGGGTGGGGTCACGGTCTCATGGGTGTGTGGGGCTGGGTCCGAGGAGCTGCTCTCCGTCCCGTGTGTCTTGGGTGCTCCGCTGCCACCCTCTTGAAATTCTTCATAATAATTGCTCATCAAGGGGCCTCATGTTTCATTTGCCCAGGACCCTGGGAATTTTGTGGTTGCTCCTGTCTTCCACCCCACGGGTGCTGGGCTGGGCCAGTGAAATATGGACCGTGGGCCGGTTTCCAGAGGAGGCCCCCAGGGACAAAGTGTGTTTCAACTAGTTCCCAGGAGGGAGCCTGCCCTGGCCGTGCAGCCTCAGATGAACGTGCGTGGAGCCGACTCGGACCCTCGCTGGGTCTTCTGGGATTGCTGGTCCTCAACGCCGACCCAGCCTGGCCCAACCGAGCCCAGCGAGCCAGCCAAGATCAGCTTAGCCCCAGTGAACCTCAGCCAACCTGCAGACCAGTGAGCATCAAATACAAGCTTCTGGTGGCTGCTGGGACTTTGAGCTCATTTCTTCTTTCTTTTTTTTTTGAAATGGAGTCTCGCTCTGTCCCCCAGGCTGGAGTGCAGTGAGCTATCTTGGCTCACTGCAACCTCCCCCTTCTGGGTTCAAGCAATCTTCCTGCCTCAGTCTCCCAAGTAGCTGAGATCACATCCAGCTAATTCTTTTTTGCATTTTAGTAGAGACGGGGCTTCACCATGTTGGCCAGGCTGGTCTGGAAATCCTGATCTCAGGTGATCTGCCCACCTTGGCCTCCCAAAGTGCTGGGATCACAGGCATGAGCCACTGCACTGGGCCAAGGTTGCTTCTCAAGTGGCAAAAACTAATTCACATCATCATTTCTGTGTCTAAATGTTTTCTTTTGTAAGTGATTATAATTTCTACCAATGCATGGACAGATACCTGAAATTTGAACATTTCATCAGCAGAAGCGTTCATGATGTTACAGATCTGAAAATGGATCAGGAAAACGGTTTCATCTGAAGCAACTGAAGGTTTGCAATATCTAGAGAGGCCTCTGTGGCCCTGGGGTGAGCTTCTATGCAGGCACAGCAGAGCAGCTGGGGGCTTGCTGAGGTGCACGGAGGCTGGCCGGGGTTGATGGGGGCGGAGGACAGGACGTGGCGGAGGCAAGGACAAGCAAACATCGCCACACCCAGCGAGGGCAAGGCCGTGGGGGCTCCAGACAGCACGGGACTCACAAAGCCGCTTTCTGCCACGTAGGTTGGAAGGCCGCTGGCCAGTGCCCAGTGATCGGCTGGGGGTGTGCTGTGGGCAGAGAGCAGGGGTCAGATGGGCCGGGCTGGGGTGGACGTGTGCGTGCAGGGGCCAGATGGGCCAGGTTAGGGTTGACTTGTGCGTGCAGGGGTCAGAGAGGCTGGGCTGAGGTGAACATGTGTCTGCAGGGGTCAGAGGGGCTGGGTTGAGGTGGACATGTGTGTGCAGGGGCCAGATGGGCCAGGTTAGGGTGGACGTGTGTGTGCAGGGGTCAGAGGGGCCGGGCTGAGGTGGATGTATGTGTGCAGGGGCCAGATGGGCTGGGCTAGGGTGGACGTGTGTGTGCAGGGGTCAGAGGGGCCGGGCTGGGCTAGACGTGTGTGTGCAGGGGTCAGATGGGCCAGGTTAGGATTGACTTGTGTGTGCAGGGGTCAGATGGGCTGGGCTGAGGTGGACGTGTGCGTGCAGGGGCCAGATAGGCCAGTTTAGGATTGACTTGTGCGTGCAGGGGCCAGATGGGCTAGGCTGAGGTGGACGTGTGAGTGCAGGGGCCAGATGGGTTGGGCTGAGGTGGACGTGTGAGTGCAGGGGCCAGATGGGCTGGGCTGAGGTGGACGTGTGTGTGCAGGGGCCAGATGGGCCAGGTTAGGGTGGACGTGTGCATGCAGGGGTCAGAGGGGCTGGGCTGAAGTGAACGTGTGCATGCAGGGGTCAGAGGGGCTGGGCTGAGGTGGACGTGTGCGTGCAGGGGTCAGATGGGCTGGGCTAGGGTGGACGTGTGTGTGCAAGTCAGAGGGGCCGGGCTGAGGTGGATGGGTGTGTGCAGGGGCCAGATGGGCTGGGCTAGGGGTGGACGTGTGTGTGCAGGGGTCAGAGGGGCTGGGCTGAGGTGGACATGTGAGTGCAGGGGTCAGAGGGGCTGGGCTGAGGTGGATGTGTGCGTGCAGGGGTCAGAGGGGCCAGGCTGGGCTAGACGTGTGTGTGCAGGGGTCAGATGGACTGAGCCTGTGTGTACAGTGGTCTGCAGGGGTCTGGGGGCCGGGGTCTGTATGGTCTGGGGGTCTCTGGTGCACTGTGCCATCCTCAGCATTTACCCTCTTCTCTGAGGGTTGAGGAGGCGAGAAGAGGCCAGGGAGCAGGTTGGAGGACAGCAGTGCTGCCTTCTCCCCACGCTGCTGTGCTAGGGCCCCTCCCTCTTGGGAACCCCTCCCTCTGGAGGCCATGTGGCTTCAGCCTGCCTTCCAGGACTCAGCGCTGGTGTCTGGCCGGCCACCCTTACCCCGACTTGTGCTATGACCTGGCACCCGGATCCTGGTTCCCGCGTGGGGCCTGGGGTTGGGGTCCCGATAGGCTTATGGGATCACAGGGCTGCTGGGCCATGCAGCTGTCCCTCGCTTGGCTGAGTCCTGCCCTGGCCTCAGGACTGGATTCCCATCCTCTTCCAGCCCCAGGGGGTCAAGACTCGGCCTCCCAGCTGCAGGCTCCACTGTCTGGGTTGGGCTGGTGGAGACAGGGGCAGATCCTGGGGGCCTCCACGCTCAACTGCCACTGATGGGGCCGCCTGGACAGCTTGCCCAGTCAGTCCCCCGGACGTCCACTGTGGATGTCCACAAAGCCTCAGGCTCCTCAGCTGCCCATGTCCTCCTGTCTCCCAGAACAGTGAGTGGGCTTGTCTCACCCCCGTCCCCATGCTCCTTGGCACACAGAGCACCACAGGCCAGGCCAGGCGGGCACTGCTGACCGCACTGCGGGAAGCCCTGAGAGGACGGCCCCTCCCCCGGGGATGCTTCTGGTAAAACGCCGGCACTTACGGAATGACTTTGATGTCTTCTTTGCCATGGAGGATGTAGTCGATCACTTTGTAGAAGACGATTTCCTGAGACACAAAACAAACCCGTCAGGGGCAGCCCGGCCAAGCTCCAAGGCCCCCCAACCCCACGCAACTCCAAGGCCCCCAACCCCACGCAGCCCCACGCAGCTCCATGCAGCTCCAAGGCCCCCCAGCCCCACGCAGCTCCAAGGCCCCCCAACCCCACGCAGCCCCACACAGCTCCACGCAGCTCCAAGGCCCCCCAACCCCATGCAGCTCCAAGGCCCCCAACCCCACGCAGCTCCAAGGCCCCCCAACCCCACGCAGCTCCAAGGCCCCCCAACCCCACGCAGCTCCAAGGCCCCCCAACCCCACGCAGCTCCAAGGCCCCCAACCCCACGCAGCTCCAAGGACCCCAGCCCCACGCAGCTCCAAGGCCCCCAGCCCCACGCAGCTCCAAGGCCCCCCAACCCCACGCAGCTCCACGCAGCCCCACGCAACCCCACGCAGCCCCACGCAGCTCCACAAGCCTCACGCAGCCCCATGCAGCCCCACGCAGCTCCACAAGCCCCACGCAGCCCCACGCAGCCCCACGTGGCTCCACACGGCCCCACGCAGCTCCACAAGCCCCACACAGCCCCACACAGCTCCACAAGCCCCACGCAGCCCCACGCAGCTCCACAAGCCCCACGCAGCCCCACGCAGCCCCACGCGGCTCCACACGGCCCCACGCAGCCACATGGCCCCATGCAGCCCTACGCAGCCCCATGCAGCTTCACACAGCCCCACGCAGCTCCACACGGCCCCACGCGGCCCCACGCAGCCCCACGCAGATCCACAAGGCCCACACAGCCCCACGCGGCTCCACGCAGCTCCACGCAGCCCCACGCAGCCCCACGTGGCTCCACACGGCCCCACGCAGCCCCACGCAGCTTCACACGGCCCCACGCAGCTCCACACGGCCCCACGCGGCCCCACGCGGCCCCACGCAGATCCACAAGGCCCACGCAGCCCCACGCGGCTCCACACAGCTCCACGCAGCCCCACACAGCTCCACAAGCCCCACGCAGCCCCACGCGGCCCCACGTGGCTCCACATGGCCCCACGCAGCCCCACGCAGCCCCATGCAGCTCCACACAGCTCCACGCAGCTCCACAAGCCCCACGCAGCCCCACACGGCCCCACGCAGCCCCACAAAGCCCCACACGGCCCCCCACGGCCCCACGGGCCCCCACGTGACCTCACGCAGCCCCACGCGGCTCCACACGGCCCCACGCGGCTCCACGCAGCCCCCACGCAGCCCCACACGGCTTCACACAGCCCCACGCAGCCCCATGAGGCTCCATACAACTCCAACGGGCACCCCGCTCCACACACACACAGTTACACAGTTACACAGCTCCACGCAGCTCCACACAGCCCCATGCAGCACCATGCGGCTCCACACAGCTCTGAGGGGCTCCCCGCTCCGCACACACACACACAAGTGCACAGTTCCACACAGCTCTGAGGGGTGCCCCTCTCCCCCCCACAGCTACACACAGTTCCATACAGCTCTGAGGAGTTCACACACACACACACACACACACACACAGCTCCAAACAGCTCCGAGGGAACCCCTCCCCACACACATGCAGCTACACATAGTTCCACACAACTCCAAGGGGACTCACACACACACACACACAGCACACAGTTCCACACAGCTCTGAGGGGTACACACACACACACACACACACACACACACACACGGAGCTCCAAACAGCTTCGAGGGAACCCCTCCCCCAACACACGCAGCTACACAAAGTTCCACACAACTCTGAGGGGGCTCACACACAGACACACACACACAGTGCAGAGTTCCACACAGCTCCGAGGGGGCTCAGACACACACACACACACACAGCTCCACACAACTTGAGGGGCTCCCCACTCCACACACACACAGTTCCACAGTTCCACACAACTCCTAGGGGCACCTCTCTCCCACCCCACAGCTACACACAGTTCCACACAGCTCTGAGGGGGCTCACATACACACACACACACACACACACACACACACAGCTCCAAACAGCTTCTAGGGAACCCCTCCCCCCAGACACGCAGCTACAGTTTCAAGCAACTCTGAGGGGGCTCACACACAGACACACACACACACACACACTGCACAGAGTTCCACACAGCTCCGAGGGGGCTCACACACACACACAGCACACACAGTTCCACACAGCTCTGAGGGGGCTCACACACACACACACAGCACACACAGTTCCACACAGCTCCGAGGGGGCTCACACACACACACACACACAGCACACACAGTTCCACACAGCTCCAAGGGGACTCACACACACACACACACACAGAGCACACACAGTTCCACACAGCTCCAAGGGGGCTCTCACACACACACATACATACACACACACACACACACAGCACACAGTTCCACACAGCTCTGAGGGGACTCACATACACACACACACACACACACAGAGCACACACAGTGCCACACAGCTCCGAGGGGACTCACACACACACACATACATACACACACACAGTTTCACACAGCTCTGAGGGACTCAGACACACACACACACAGAGCACACACAGTTCCACAAACCTCCAAGGGGCTCCCGCACACACACATGCAGCTACAGTTACACAGTCACACACATGCACATCCCCCACTCATGGCTGTGCATGTGCACACATGAGCAGATGTCTCCACCAGGCACAGGTGTTTTACCCACAGCCATGTCCACACACGCACAGCCTCATGGTGCACACACATGCTGGCCATCACTAGCACGCACGGGGCACGCATCACATGGGCCCTACTCACACACACGCACACGCATCCTGCACAGGAAGTCCCACGTGGGGAGATGGGGCAGCAGGAGCCCTGCCATCAGAGTCCCTCATTCGGGACCAGCCCTGGCCACCGCATCCCTGGAGTGCCTGGGGGAGCCGACAGACAGGCACCCAGGGGCTGGCCCGCCAGTTCCCACCTCCCCAAACCTGCCCCCATGCTTCCCTCTCCCGCCCTGGAGCTGGAGCCAGGGAAGCAGAGGCGTGTGGGTGGGCCCTGGGCCCCTGCCCTCAGACTCACCCGGCCATCAGGCGTGCGTGGGCCCGAGTACGGCTGGGACTCCCCCATCAGCACAGGCCACACGTCAAAAAATTCCTGGGCAGAGAGGAGGCAAGGGTGAGGCAGTCCATGCGGGAGCTGGGCCGGCTGGGCCGGGCAGGGGGTCCCCAAGTGCCCGAGGCCTCACCTTCTCCTTGGTCATGTCCAGGAGGCCCACCGAATACCGCTCGCAGTTCAGGTAGGCCCGCACCGTGTAGAAGGCCTTGTGGAACTGCCTCTCGATGTCCGTCAGCTCCTCAAACACCTTGTTGGCTGACCACAGCAGCACCTGGCGGGAGGGGCACACCTGTGAGCCTGTGGCCACGCCACCCCGTCTGTCTGGCCACAGTGGCACGGAGTCGATTCATGCCCGACACACAGGTATGCTCACGGATCTGACCACCTGCCCAGCTGCGGAGCCCAGCTCGAACCCCGATGAGCCGCACCATGGCCAAGGTTTCATGGGAGCGGGAGCGTGTGGCACCCACACGCAGAGGAGCCTGGGAGCTGGCTGGCCTATCCTCGCTCCCTTATGAGTGGAAGGTGGAAAGTGGAATCCCTCACTCTGAGCTTGAGAGGCAAAAATCCGACCAGCCCTTCCTCTGCCTGCTGCTCCACAGCCCCCAACGTCAGGCTGTTGCTTCTGGTTGCCAGGCCCTCCTCCGCCATGCGTCCCAGAGTGAGGCTTTGAGATGCGCTCCACGAGGTCCGGGTCAGCCCTGCGCAGCACGTCCCTTCGCACGGGCCCTGGTGCTGGGTCAGCGCCACCCCTAGGCTCAGACTAACCCCAGGGCCCTCCTTGGGCCGCCCTTCTCTGCCTCCTTGGTCAAGGCCCACACCCAGGCCCCTCCAGGCCCCGCCTCCTCACGCTGGCATCGGCTGCTGGGTCTCCTACCGCGTGGCGCCAGCTCCCTTTCCTCCTGCCCGCTGGCTCCCTGGCGGCCCTCTGAAGCTCCACCCCGGCACTCAGCTCACGGTGGGTCAGGACCAGGCTCTCCTGTTGCCAAGAGCAATGATATATTCGTAGCTTCATTTCCCAATATGTTTATTTTATCTTTTTCTTTTTTTTTAAATTTGAGATGGAGTCTCACTCTGTCACCCAGCTGGAGTGCAATGGTGCAGTCTCAGCTCACCGCAACCTCTGCCTCCCAAAGTGCTGGGATTACAGGCGTGAGCCACCACACCTGGCCTATTGCCTACTTTATCTTTAATTGAATAATGGTATGTATTTATGGGGTTTGGGGTGATTTTCTGATCTATGTATTTATTTCAGAAAGAATCAGTCAAGCTAATCAGCATATCCATCACCAACTTAATTTTTTGTGGTGAGAACATTAAAAATCTATTTTCTAGTAACTTGGAAGTATATAATACAGCCATCCCTTGGTGTCCTCAGGCAAACTGAGTCCAGGACGCCATCTGGTACCAAAATCTGAGAATACTCAAGTCCTGGAGTGAAACAGCTTAGTGTTTGCTCAGAGGCTGCACACGCCCCACACTCTAAAGCATCTCCGAGGACTTCAGCACCCAGTGCAAGGCAGCACCATGAAAATGTTCGTCCTGCTGTATTTCCTTACATCCGTGTTGTTATTAACTCAAAACCGTCCCACATAATAAATCCCAGAAGCAGAACCGCACTTACGAGCGAACTGTGCTGACACGAAGCCCACAGAACCAGCTCAGCGCTTCGCACCTTCTGACCAACGTCTCTGCTTTCTCCCTCTCTCCTCCTGACCTGGCTTCCCCGGGTGCCTTTCCATGCTCTGATTCCATGAGATCAGTTTTCGGATCCCGCACTTGAGTGAGATCCTTGCTTATTTCTCCAGGTCCACACACGTCAGTGCTCTTCCCTGGCAGTTCCTTGGTCCCAGCTCTGCTGTTCCCAGCATACCTCCCTCCCTCCCTGCTGAGGCCCGGATTCCTAGCAGCCCCCCGAGTACCTGCCTCTTTCCCCCCGGCAGCCCCCGAGCACCCACCTCTCTCTACCCACCAGCCCCCAGCACCTGTCCCTCTCTCCCGAGTAGCCCCCTAGCACCCGCCTCTCTCCCCCAAGCAGTCCGCGAGCACCCACCTCTCTCCCCCTGGCAGCCCTCCGGCACCCACCTCTCTCCCCACAGTGTCCAACACCTTTTCTCCCTGAAGCCTTTCCTGAACCACACACAGGAGCCATGTTTCTCCAGTAACCCTGACCCCTGCCTTCTGACCTCTGCCCCCTCTGGAGCCTACACTAACTCCTGCCTCACCGATGGGGGTGGACCCTCTTCCCTGGCCTCTGCACTCCCTTGCCCCGGCCCCAGTCACGGTCCCTGAGCCGCTCTGGTCACAGTTACGGAGCTGCCCTGGCCACGGTCACAGACATTGAGATGCCCGGGACACAGTCACAGTCACAAGCCGCCCTGGCCACAGTCACGGTCACAGAACCGCCCTGGCCACAGTCACGGTCACAGAGCCGCCCTGGCCACAGTCACGGTTACAGAGCCGCCCTGGCCACAGTCACGGTCACTGAGCCGCCCTGGCCACAGTCACGGTCACAGAGCCGCCCTGGCCACAGTCACGGTCACAGAGCCGCCCTGGCCACAGTCACGGTCACTGAGCCGCCCTGACCACAGTCATGGTCACGGAGCCGCCCTGGCCACAGTCACGGTCCCGGAGCCGCCCTGACCACAGTCAAGGTCACTGAGCCGCCCTGGCCACAGTCACGGTCACGGAGCCGCCCTGGCCACAGTCACGGTCACAGAGCCGCCCTGGCCACAGTCACGGTCATGGAACCACCCTGGTCATGGTCATGGAACAGACCCGGCCACAGTCATGGTCACTGAGCTGCCCCAGTCAAGGTCACGGTCACGGAGCCACCCTGGCCCCAGTCATAGTCACAGAGCTGCCCTAGTCATGGTCACTGAGCCACCCAAGCCACGGTCACAATCACTGAGCCACCCAAGCCACAGTCAGGGTCACTAAGCCACTCTGGCCTCAGTCACAGTCATGGAGCCACCCAAACCACGGTCACAGGCACTGAGCTGCCCTAGCCACAGTCACGGTCACAGAGCCACCCTAAGCCATGGTCACAGTCACTGAGCTGCCCTGGCCACCGTCACGGTCATGGAGCCACCCTGACCACAGTCGTGATCATGGAGCTGGAGCTGGTGCCAGCCTCATCAGAAGCTCCCCACCTCCCTGGCCCTTCTCTGGGTATGTCTGGTCCCCAGCGCTCCTGTGCCGATCAGGAGCTTTGGCCCCATGCACTTGTGCAGAAGTCAGCTCAGTGACTGGAGTTAATGGATCCAGTCCAGGACTTAGGAAAACAGCAGGTGCCATTGGGGACCGCTCTCCATCATCCCAGTGCCTGCTGCTCAGAGACACATTCAGCTGTAGATGTGTGGGAAAGCTGTCCTCCTCGCCTGCCTGGTTCACTGTAGACGTGTGGGAATGCCAGGTGTGTCCTCCTCATGTGCCTGGTTCACTGTAGACATGTGGGAGCATCAGGTGTGTTCTCCTCCTATGCCTGGTTCACTGTAGACATGTGGGAACACCAGGTGCGTCCTCCTAAGCCTAGTTTACTGTAGACGTGTGGGAACGCCGGGTGTGTCCTCCTGTGCCTGGTTCACTGGAGACGTGTGGGAACACCAGGTGCGTCCTCCTGTGCCTGGTTCACTGTAGACGTGTGGGAACACCAGGTGCGTCCTCCTATGCCTGGTTCACTGTAGACATGTGGGAACGCCAGGTGCATCCTCCTAAGCCTAGTTCACTGTAGACGTGTGGGAACGCCGGGTGTGTCCTCCTGTGCCTGGTTCACTGTAGACGTGTGGTAACACCAGGTGCATCCTCCTATGCCTGGTTCACTGTAGACGTGTGGGAACACCAGGTGCGTCCTCCTATGCCTGGTTCACTGGAGACGTGTGGGAACGCCAGGTGCGTCCTCCTATGCCTGGTTCACTGGAGACGT
>CM052650.1:401238-423680 GCA_028533165.1 Leontopithecus rosalia
GAGATGAACCCTCAGGAGGTGCAGGGGCTGAGATGAACCCTCAGGGGACCCGGGTGCCGAGACCTGAGCCCTCAGGGGACGCAGGGGCCGAGATGAACCCTCAGGGGGTGCAGGTGCCGAGATGAGCCCTCAGGGGACGCAGGGGCCGAGATGAGCCCTCAGGAGGTGCAGGGGCTGAGATGAACCCTCAGGGGACCCGGGTGCCGAGACCTGAGCCCTCAGGGGGTGCAGTGGCTGAGATGAGCCCTCAGGGGGTGCAGGGGCCGAGATGAGCCCTCAGGGGACCATCCCTGGGTTTCGGATCCAGTACCGGGATGTTGGCACCACTGCCCAGGCTGCCACCCCTACCAGGGCTCACTCGCCCGTCTTCCTGCTTCGCCATCTTTCAAATGTTGTTTTCCTTCAATCCAACCCACGTGGCTAGGGGCAGCAGCTGCATCTCCACAAATTGGGAAAGGGAGCAGGCAGGCTGGGTGCCGTTTGGGAGCACACCAGAACCTGGCCAGCCCCCAGCAGGCTTCCTCTGACCTCACGTCCTTGCTGCAGGGGACGGGTTGGAGTCTGCCGTATGCCACTGTGGGGCCTCCATCCCTAGAAACAGCTCGAGATGTGAGGTGCATTCCCAGGAGCTCACCTTCAGCCGGAGCAGTAGTTGAGGGCAAGGCCTGTTATTTTTGCCCCATTGACTGGTGAGGAGAAGCCCACAGAGCCATCTTATGCCTGCTGCAGGCCACACGGGTGGGAAGTCCAGACCCTGCAGGGCTGACCCCGGGGCCATCCATCTGGGTCACTGCCCCAGGGCACCCTGGCCGCACGTAAACAAACATCAGAACCAGGAAGTAAGAGGTGGGTCTAGGGTCACATCCAACTGTCCAAGGACAGAATCCCAGTTGCCGGGGATGCCTGGTCTCAGTAACCCTCAGTGTGTCTGGGCCAGGGCAGAGCTCAGCTGACCTGCTCCTTGCACGGCTGGAACTTTAAACAAGAGAGAGGAGGGGCTGCTCTAAACCTGGTGGCAGTGAGGGTGGGTAGGAACCCCCACCTCCCCTCCGGGAGCCAGAGCCAGGCAAAGTTCTCATGGTGGGGCCTGGGTCCCAGGGAACAGACCCCTGGGAGTGTGGGCCAGGGAAGCTAGAGGGGTGGTGGGCAGACTCCGGAGCATAAGGACTCACACCCCGACTTGCCAGCTGCACCTGCCCTGGATACAGTGTCCCACAAACAAGCCCCCAGTCAGAACTGGCTCATCTCACATCCCACTCACTGCTGTCTCTCCGGGGAAGAGTGTAGGCGTGTCCTGCGGGGGGCTGAAGGCAGGAGAGGCTTCAGGAGTGGGTGAGCAGGGCAGGCTCAAGAGGTGTCCGGGAGGCCAAGGCGGGAGAGGGTGGCAGGTGTTGGATGGCGGGGGAGGTGCCCAGCAGGGCGGGGCTGCCCGTGGGACCTGTCCAGGTATTCGGGGCTGAGCACTGGGGGGCACCAGCATGCTCAGCACTGAGGTGTGTGGAGACAGGCTGGAGTCGCAGGCACGGGCACAGCTCTCACCGCCAGTGACCGTGTCCCAGTGTCCAGCAGGGCCCCCTGGGCACCTCACACCTGGAGGGCAGCGGCCTCCACAGAGCTTGGTGGTGACCCCAGTGGGGCAGACTCCAGGCCCACAGGGTAACAGCCTCCTTAGCCTCTCTCCTCTCTTGGCGCAGTGCCCTCACTTCAGCCCATTTGCTGACGAGCTCACTGAGTACGAGACCAAGAATATCCTGGCCACGCCCATCATGAATGGCAAAGACGTTGTGGCAGTGATCATGGCAGTGAACAAGCTTGACGGCCCGTGCTTCACCAGCGAAGATGAAGACGTGAGTGCCAGGGCGGCGGGTGTGTCTGCCTCCACTTGTGCCCATTTGCCTGCTTGTTCTGTGCTGCCCGCCTGCCCGCCTGCCTGCCTGCCTGAGTGTTCTGTGCTGCCCACCTGCCCATCTGCCTGCTTATTCTGTGCTGCCCTCCTGCCCGTCTGCCCGAGTGCTCTGTGCTGCCCGCCTCCCTGCCCGCCCATCTGCCCGAGTGTTCTGTACTGCCTGTCTGCCCGGCTGCCCGCACGTTCTGTGCTGCCTGGCTGCCCGCCTGCCTGCCCGTCTGCCCCAGTGTTCTGTGCTGCCTGCCTGCCCGTCTGCCCATGTGCCCGCCTGCCCACACTTTCTGTGCTGCACGGCTGCTGGGCTTGGTTCCACATGCTCACCTGCACATTGCTGTGCTCCTGTGTGTCCGTGCAAATGTGTGTGTGTGTCTATGTGTGTGTGTGAGAGAGAGAAAGAAAGAGACAGAGAGAGACAGAGCTGGCTGGGGTGCCTGCCTCGTGCTCCTGAGCTAGTGTGTGCCAGTCCATGTCTGTGCCTGCCAGGCACAGCTTCCTGGCGTTTCTGGGCAGCCTCAGGTGGGCACGTTTCTCCTACCCACGGTCACATGTCTGAAAACTGGAATTTTAACTCCAATTGTTGCAATTCCTGTTTCAGGTGTTCTCGAAGTACCTGAATTTTGCCACATTGAACCTGAAGATCTATCACCTGAGCTACCTCCACAACTGTGAGACGCGCCGTGGCCAGGTACCTGCATGATGAGCAGGGCTCTGCCCAAGTGGGCCAGGCTCCCTCCGCCCGTCTCTCTGCCTGCACAGAGGTGGCGGTGACAGGTGGCGTTGGGCACTGCTCACCTGGGCAGGTCCCTGGTGGGCATTGCACCAGGGAGAGGAGGGCCGGTGGCTTCTGTGGCTGTGCTGAGCTGCAATGGCCAGACCCTGTCTGCCACTTGCCTGCAACCTGGCCAGAGTGGGTGTGAGGCGCCTGCAGATGGGGAAAGGGTCATCCTTCTCGGAAGCTGTCCCCAACCTCCTTGGGAGGAGCCAGCACGAGTGATAAGTGAGCAGGGAGCAGAGGGCATGGAGGCTTGGCAGGAGGGGCTTCTGGCAGGTCCGGCCCTGTCTGAGATGCTGGGGAGGGAAGCCTGAGGACCTGATGGAGTCAGGTGTGCCGAGGTACGTGGGAAAACACAGGGGTGTGACCTCCAGGGCAAGTGGTCCTCCCGTCTGAGACCTGGGCTCAGGGGAGACCTGGATGGACAGTGAGTGGGCTGGGGAGGGAGGCTCTATGTTGGGGCTGGGAAACCGTCCACACGGTGGCCTCAGGGCTGAGCCACAAAGAACGGGAAAGATGACTGGCCGCCTCCTACCTTCCCCATGTCTTGTTCCGTCTGCGGCGGCTACCTGGCCCTGCAAGCCTGTTGAACACAGCGAGAGGCTGAGGTCTTTATCTCAGCATCTGGTGGGAGGCTGGGTTTAGGGGCCTCCTGGCTCTAGGGCTGCCTCGGGGGCAGTCGGGAAAGGCGATCAGGCATCCAGTCATCCAGCCAGGAGGACCCGTAATAAAATCCCCCGGGAGGGATGCCTCAGCCCCAATTCAGGCAGGCCTCCCACAGGCCAGGGCCGTGGGAATCAGGGACCAGGGCAACTGCGTCTGTGTAATGTACCTGGAATTCTTTTGCATGAGACATTTGTCTCTTCCTCCCCATTTACTAATTTATTCAACCATCTATTTATGTCAGGCTGGACTCTGAGTATTGTATGCTTTGGTTATAATTCAATACGATTTTCTTTGTTTTCTTGTTCACATGGGTCCAGCTTCGGCACTGGAAGCTCTTTCACTCGGCTCCTGCGCCCTTTTTACATGACCCCGTCACTGTGGGGTTTTGGTTTTGGTTTTCTTTTTTTTTTTTTGAGATGGAGTTTCGCTCTTGTTACCCAGGCTGGAGTGTAATGGTGCGATCTCTGCTCACCGCAACCTCCGCCTCCTGGGTTCAGGCAATTCTCCTGCCTCAGCCTCCTGAGTAGCTGGGATTACAGGCACGCGCCACCATGCCCAGATAATTTTTTGTATTTTTAGTAGAGATGGGGTTTTACCATGTTGACCAGGATGGTCTCGATCTCTTGACCTCGTGATCCACCCACCTCGGCCCCCCAAAGTGCTGGGATCACAGGCTTGAGCCACCGCGCCCGGCCTGGTTTGGGTTTTCTCGTTTTTGTTTTTGTTTGGAGATGGAGTCTCGCTCTGTTGCCTAGACTGGAGTGCAATGGGGCAGTCTCAGCTCACTACAAACTCTGCCTCCCAGGTTCAAATGACTCTCCCCTCTAAGCCTTCTGAGTAGCTGGGATTACAGGCACACGCCACCACGCCAGGCTAATTTTTGTATTTTTAGTAGAGCCAGGGTTTCACCATGTTGGCCAGGCTGGTCTTGAACTCCTGACCTCAGCTGCTCCATCCACCTCGGCCTCCCAAAGTGCTGGGATTATAGGTGTGAGCCACTGCGCCCCGCCTGGCTTGGATTTCAAATTCCTCGTTCTTAGCACTACAGGATGCCACCGGCTCATTGGGTATTTCCTGCCCTGGTCCTGCCCTCAGCCACTTCTCCAAGGAGCCCGGTTCCTTCTGCTGGAACGCAGTTAACAGGAGCCATGGCCTGGGGCCGGCTGTGCTGGTTGCAGGGGTCACTGCTTCTGGACCCTCTCAGCCAGCAGAGCAAGGGGCAGCTGTGCCCTGCCAGCCCTCACATGTCCCTTGCACATCCCTCGTGTGTGCACAAAGCTGCAAATGTTCCTACACGTGGCCACTGCACTCAAGCTGATGGCTCCAGCCCTGGTCCATGACAGCACGGCTCAATCTGGCTTCTTCCTCTCACTGATGCATGAATTCCCACCCAAAAGCGGGACGTCTGGGAGCCAGCCTCCACCCATGCACTCAATTGTCTGAGTCCAGTGCTGGCAAACGGCTAAGTCAGGATTGTTCACCACACCTTGTGGAGAACAGTGTTGTTGAGTAGAATATGGTGGTTGCTCTGTTCCTTCCCACCAGTGATGAGAGAGTTCCTGCTGCTTCACACCCTCACCAGCACCTGCTGGGATTGTCGTCTGATGTGTGGGTGGCAGCATCTCATTACTGTTGTAGTTTATGATGCCCTAATCACAGGTGATGTCGCACGTCTTTTCATTTATGTATTTGCCATCTGTACGTCTTAATCTTTGGTGAGGTCTTTGGTGTCCGTTCAGATCTTTGGCCCTCTTTGATTGGGTTATTTGTTTTCTTATCATTTAAAGAGTTTTCGTTTTTATTTTATTTATTTATTCATTGGATCTCACTCTGTCACCCAGGCGGGAGTGCAATGGCACAATCTTAGCTCACTGCGACCTCCACCTCCTGGGTTCGAGCAATTCTCTTGCCTGAGCCTCCCAAGTAGCTGGGATTACAGGTGCCCAACACCACGTCGGGATCATTTTTTGTATTTTTAGTAGAGATGGGCTTTTGTCACGTCGGCCAGGCTGCTCTAGAACTCCTGACCTCAAAAGATCTGCCCGCCTTGCGCCTTGGCACCCCAAAGTGCTGAGATTACAGGTGCAAGCCACTGCACCCGACTAGAGTTTTAAAATATATTTTCAAGACAAGTCCTTTACCAAATATGTTTGTTTTGAGAGCTTCTTGCTGAATTAGGGTCCCAGTGCCCACACGGCTGGCAGCCTTGTCCTAGCAGGTAATGGAGGGGGCTGAGCCTGGTGTTTGCCTTGCACCTTTCACAAGCTCTTCTTTCACCTGGTGGGCAGCCTAATGCCTAATCGTCCAGCCCACAGCAGCGCTCCTCACACAGGAAACCTGTTCATATCGGCAGTCATCTGCGACTGCGTCTAGCCCAGGTCGTGCCTCCTGGCCATCGCTCTGGCACAGGCAGCCCAACACTCCATTCCCTCCAGTGTCCCAGGGAAAAGCTGGCCTGGGGTAGCTCCCAGGCCTTCAGATGGAAGCACAGATTCACCCGCCACTGTGATAGGAAACACGCTCAGAGATTTTTACAAGAGGTTCTGGGCAGGATGGCATCATGATTCAGGAGGGCAGTTCTGTGTTTTGAGGGTTTTTTTTTTTCCTTGGGACAAGGTCTCACTCTGTTGCCCAGACTGGAGTGCAGTGGTGCAATCATAGCTCACTGCAGCCTCAAACTCCCAGACTCAAGAGATCCTCCGTCCTCAGCCTTCCAGGCAGGTGTGCCCCACTACACTTGGCTAAATTTTTTTTTAGAGACAGAGTCTTGTTGTGTTGCCCAGAACAGCAGGAGGGCAGTTCTGTGACGTTTTTCTGGGGTCCACAGTTCACAGGAGGCAGGAATGGCAAATCAGGCAGAGCAGGGGCTCTGCAAACAGCAAACATGAAGGGATAGAGACCCAGTCCCTCAAGTTCATGGGCGAATGTCTGAATGGCCTTTTCTAAAGGAAAGGGGGAGAGATGGGGAGCCCAGGCTTCTGGGCAGGAGACATACCTCTAAGGTCTATGGCTGCCATTGGCTTGAGTCATTTAGGTGCAAAACTGGAAACTGTCCAGGGTGACTAAGCCCTGCTTCTGGAATGAGAAAGTTAAACTTGTATTCAAAAAGTGATGCTGAGGCCAGGTGCAATGGCTCACATCTGTAATCCCAGCGCTTTGGGAGGCCGAGGCAGGCGGATCACCTGAGGTCAGGAGACCAGTCTGGCCAATGTGTTGAAACCCCATCTCTACTAAAAATACAAAAAATAGCTGGGTGTGCTGGCATCTATAATGCCAGCTACTGGGGAGGCTGAGGCAGAAGAATCATTTCAACCCAGGAGGCTGAGGTTACAGTGAGCTGAGATCACACCACTGCACTGCAGGCTGGGCAACAGAGTGACTCCATCTCAAAAAAAAATAATAATAAAAGAAAAGTGATTCCAAGACCAGGAGCAGTGGCTCACCACTATAGGCCAAGCACTTTGGAAGCTGAGGTGGGAGGATCACTTGAGGCCAGGAATTTGAGACCAGCCTGGGCAATATAGTGAGACCCCCATCTCTAAATAAACAAGAAGAGTGATGTGCAAATATTTTTTTACCAGGAAGTGACTTGTCTTTTAATTCATTTAACACTGTATTTTGCAAAATAGTTTTGTATTTTATTATAATAAAGTCCAGTTGGCTGGGTGTGGTAGCTCATGCTTGTAATCCCAGTACTTTGGGAGGCCAAGGTGGGCCGATCACCTGAGGTCAGGAGTTTGAGACTAGCCTGGCCAAGGTGGTGAAACTGCATCTCTACTAAAAAAAAAATACAGAAATTAGCCAGGAGTGATTGCAGGTACCTGTAATCCCAATTACTCAGGAGGCTGAGGCAGGAGAATTGCTTCAACCTGGTTGCAGTGAGCCGAGATCACACCACTGCACTCCAGCCTGGATGACAGAGCAAGACTTCATCTTGGAAAAAAAAAAGTCCAACTTACCATTTTTTTTGCATCACAGATTGTACTTTGTGATGTATTTAAAAAACTCATCACTAAACCCAAGGTGACCTTGATTTTCTCTCATTGTCTGCTAGAAGTCCTATAGATTTTTATTTAAATTAGGTGTGTGCTTCATGTTGTGGATGGTATAAGATGCATCTAGATTAATTTCTTTTCTTTTCTTTTTTTTTTTTTTTGGCTGTGGAAGTCCATTCAATCCAGCACCATTTGTTGAAAAGCCTACCTTCTCTCCATTGTAGTGCTTTTGCTCTTTTGTCAAAGATCGACTGACTCTGTTGGTCTGAATCTATTCCTGGGCTCTCTGTTCTGTTCCACGGATGTACGCATTCTTCCTTCCACAATACCAGGCTTGATCGCTGTAGGTTTAGAGTAAGTCTTGAAGTTGGGAATGTCAGCTCTCTAATTGTGTTTCTCTTGCAGTATTGTGCTAGCTATCCTGGGTTTGTTGCCTTTCCACATAAACTTTAGAGGCAGTTTGTCAATATCCACAAAATAGCTTACTGGTATTGTAATTGAGACTGTATTGAATCTGTAGATCAACTGGCCTCAGTGGCTCACACCTGGAACCCCAGCACTTTGGGAGGCAGAAGTGGGTAGATCACCTGAGGTCAGGTGTTCAAGACCAGCCTGGCCAACATGGTGAAGCCTCATCTCTACCAAAAATACAAAAAAAATTATCTGGTCATGGTAGTGCAAGCCAGTAGTCCCAGCTACTCAGGAGGCTGAGGTAGGAGAATTGCTTGAATCTGGGAGGTGGAGGTTGCAGTGAGCCGAGATCACACCACTTCACTCCAGACTGGGCAACAAGAAAGAAACTCTTGTCTCAAAACAAAAAAATCTAGATCAAGTTGGGAAGAATTGCCATCTTAGAAATAATGTATCTTCTCATCAGTAAGCACAGAATATGTCTTCATTTATTTAGATCTTTGATTTCTTTCATCAGAATTTCACAGTTTTTGCATATACATCCATAAATTTATTAGATGTGTTCCTAAGTAATTTATTTTTTCCACGGTAATGTAGGTGATATTGGGTTCTTAATTTTAAATTCCAATTGCTATTGCTGTTATAAAGCAAAGCAATTGACCTCTGTATGTTAACTTTGTTTTCTGGGCAGAGAACAGGTGAGGGTGCACTGGTTAGCCCACGAGCCTGGCCTGGCTGGCTGGGGGTCCCTGAGTGTCCGAGGCCTCATCTTCTCCTTGGTCATGTCCAGAAGGCCTGCCAAGTACTGTCAGATCCACACTCTTAAACTGAGGTCTATTGGGCTGTGCAGTGGGAGCAGGCCACCCAGGGTCCAGGCTCCTGCAGGACCCATGAGGCTGTGACTGCAGCCCCACACACAGCCATCAGAGCCACGCTTTTAAACCGAGGTCTGTGGCTGGGGGTCCCTACAGCACCTGCCCCTCTCTGTTGCTCCCCATCCACCCTGGTCCTCACTGCACCAGGACCACAACTGCCCCAGGGTTGCTTTGCCAGGACACTGTCCCAGTGGGTCCTAGCACCCAACCTCCCTGCACCGCCCTCCCCCACCCCACGGCCCACCCTCTGCTCTCGTGGCCCATGTCCCTCACCTGTAGTTTCCTTCCTTATCTGGGGCTTCCTGCCCCCAGATTAGGAAGTAAAATCCAGCCAGGTGCAGTGGCTTGGGTCTATAATCCCAGTACTTTGGGAGGCCAATGCAGGTGGGTCACCTGAAGTCAGGAGTTCGAGACCAGCCTGGCCAACATGGTGAAACCCTGTCTCTGCTGAAAAATATAGCTGTTTCTGGAGAGGGCTCTCCTCCTGGCTAGCTGTGTCCTCACTCCATAAGCAAGATGCTTTGCTACGTTCATTGCTACTTCTAGGAGTTTTTTACTGATTACTTGGTGTTTTTACCTAGAAAGTCATGTCATCTGCAGGCAAAGATAATTTCATTTCTTCCTTCTCAATCTGTATACATTGTATTTCTTTTTCTTGTCTTATTGCACTAGCTAGGACTTCGAGTACAATGTTGAATGTGAGTGGTGAGAGGAGGAAGACATCTTTGCCTTATTCCCAATCTTAGGAGAAAGTATCCACTTTCTCACCATTAAGAATGACATCGCCCAGTATGGTGGCTCATGCCTGTAATCCCAGCAGTATGGGAGGCTGAGGCAGGCAGACAGCTTGAGCCCAGGAGTTTGAGACCAGCCTAGGCAACATGGTGAAACACCATCTCCACAAAAAATGCAAAGAAAGTTATCTGGGCATGGTGGTGTGTGCCAGCAATCCCAGCAATCGCCACTGCACTCCAACCAGGGCACAGACACTCTCTCAAAAAAAGACAAACCCACAGCCAGGATCATACTGAATAGGCAAAAACTGGAAGCATTCCCTTTGAAATGTGGCACTAGACAAGGATGCCCTCTCTCACCACTCCTATTCAATATAGTATTGGAAGTTCTAGCCAGAGCAATCAGGCAAGAAAGAGAAATAAAGGGTATTCAAATAGGAAAGGAGGAAGTCAAATTATCTCTATTTGCAGACAACATGATTGTATATTTAGAAGACCCCATCGTCTCAGCCCAAAATCTCCTGAAACTGATAAGCAAATTCAGCAAAGTCTCAGGATACAAAATCAATGTGCAAAAATCACAAGCATTCCTATACACCAATAACAGACTTAAAGAGAGCCAAATCAAGAATGAACTGCTATTCACAATTGCTACAAAGAAAAAACACCAAGGAATACAACTAACAAAGGATGTAAAGGACCTTTTCAAGGAGAACTACAAACCTTCTCAACAAAATAAGATAGGACACAAACAGATGGAGAAACATTCCATCTTCATGGTTAGGAAGAATCAATATTGTGAAAGTGGCTATACTGCCCAAAGTAATTTACAGATTCAATGCTATCCCCATCAAACTACCAATGACCTTCTTCACAAAACTGGAAAAAAACACCTAAAACTTCACATGGTACCAAAAGAGAGACCACATAGCCAAGTCAATTCTAAGCAAAAAGAAGAAACCTGGAGGCATCACACCACCTGACTTCAAACTATACTACAAGGCTACAGTAATCAAAACAGCATGGTACTGGTACCAAAACAGAGATATAGACCAATGGAACAGAACAGAGGCCTTGGAGGCAACGCCACAAATCTACAACCATCTGATCTTTGACAAACCTGACAAAAACAAGCAATGGGGAAAGGAGTCCCTGTTTAATCAATGTTGTTGTGAAAAGTGGCTAGCCACGTGCAGAAAGCAGAAACTGGACCCCTTCCTGACACCGTATACTAAAATTAACTCCAGATGGATTAAAGACATAAACATAAGACCTAACACCATAAAAACCCTAAAAGAAAATCTAAGCAAAACTATTCAGGACATAGGAGTAGGCAAGGACTTCATGACTAAAACACCAAAAGCACTGGCAACAAAAGCCAAAATAGGCAAATGGGACCTAATCAAACTCCACAGCTTCTGCACAGCAAAAGAAACAATCATTAGAGTGAATCGGCAACCAACAGAATGGGAAAAAAGTTTTGCAGTTTACCCATCTGACAAAGGGCAGACAAAGGGCTAATATCTAGAATCTACAAAGAACTAAAACAGATTTACAAGAAAAAAACAAAAAAGGCCATTCAAAAGTGGGCAAAGAATATGAACAGACACTTTACAAAAGAAGACATACATGAGGCCAACAATCATATGAAAAAATGCTCATCATTACTGGTCATTAGAGAGATGCAAATCAAAAGCACATTGAAATAACATCTCACACCAGTTAGAATGGCAACCATTAAAAAATCTGGAGACAACAGATGCTGGACAGGATGTGGAGAAATATGAGCACTTTTACACTGTTGGTGGGAGTGTAAATTAGTTCAACCATTGTGGAAGACAGTGTGGCGATTCCTCAAGGACCTAGAAATAGAAATTCCATCTGACCCAGCAATCGCATTACTGAGTATACAGCCAAAGGATTATAAATTGTCCTATTATAAGGACACATGCACGTGAATGTTCATTGCAGCACTCTTTACAATAGCAAAGACTTGGAACCAACCCAAATGCCCATCGATGATAGACTGGACAGGGAAAATGTGGCACATATACACCATGGAATACAATACAGCCATCAAAAATGATGAGTCTGTGTCCTTTGTAGAAACATGGATGAGCCTGGAAATCATCATTCTCAGCAAATTGACACAGGAACAGAAAATCAAATACCGCATGTTCTCACTCATAGGCGGGCATTGAACAATGAGAACACATGGACACAGGGAGGGGAGCATCACACATGGAGGTCTGCAGGGGAGAACTAGGGGAGGGTCAGTGGGGGGCGGGGAGTTGGGGAGGGATAACACGGGGAGAAATGCCAGACATAGGTGATGGAGAGGAAGGCAGCAAACCACACGGCCATGTATGTACCTATGCAACCATCTTATATGTTCTTCACATGTACCCCAAAACCTAAAATGCAATAAAATATATATTTTTTTAAAAAGACAAAAAAGAGAATGCCATTAGCCGTAGGGTTTTTGTTGAATTTTAAAAATCTAATTGTGGAAGTTCCCTCTATTTCTAGTTTGCTAAGTGTTTTTGTTTTGTTGTGTTGTGTTTTTTGACAGAGTCTCGCTCTGCTGCCCAGGCTGGAGAGCAGTGGCATAATCCTAGTGCACTGCAACTTCTGCCCCCAGGTTCAAGTGATTCTGCTGCTTCAGCCTCTTGAGTATCTGGGACTACAGGCACCCGCCACCATGCCCAGCTGATTTTTGTATTTTTAGTAGAGCCGGGGTTTCACTATGTTGGCCAGACTGGTCTTGAACTCCTAACCTCAGGTGATGCATCCATGTCAGCCTCCCAAACTTCTGGGATTACAAGCATGAGCCACTGCACCCAGCCATGCTTTTATTCTGAGTGAGTGTTGGATTTGTCAAATAGTTTTTCTACATTGATGGATAACATCATGTGTTTCTTTTTTTCAAATTTTGAAGGAGCTTTGCATACCTGTGATAAAAGCCACCTGGTCATGGAGTGTAATGATTATTTTCCTACATTGTTAGATTGGTCTTACCATGTTTTCTTAAGAATTTTTGCATCATATTCATGTCCTATATTGGCCTGTAGTTTTTCTTTCTTATAATGTCTTTATCTGGTTTCCTTATTAAGGTAATTTCGACATCATTGAATAAGAGTGTTCCCTCTGCTTCTACGTTTTGGAAGAGATTGTAGTGAATTGACAAAAGTTTCCTAAATGTTTGGTCAGATGCAGCAGTGAAACCATCAGGGACTGGTGCTTTCTTTTTGGATGATTATTATTGATTCAATTTCTTTCATACTCAGAGAACTCTTCAGATTCTTCTACTTCTCCTTGTGTGAGTCTTGGTAGCTTGTGTCTTTCTAGTAATCAATCTATTTCATCTAAGTTAAAATCAAATTTTGAGGCAAAGACTTGTCACAATATTTATTATTTATTTTCTTCTGCTTGCTCTGGGCTTAATTTTATCTTCTTTTTCTACTTTCTTAAGCTTTGAGTATTGATTTAGATCTTTCTTCTTTTTTAATATGTGCATTCAGTACTATAAATTTCCCTCCAAGCACTGCTTTCTCTGCACCTGACAAATTCTGATAGGTCGTCTAGTTTTATTCTCATTCAGTTCAAAATCTTTTAAAAGGTCTCTTGGGACTCTGGCCCAACTGTCATTTAGAAGAGTGTTGTTAAATCCATTTTGAATTTCTCAGCTATATTTCTGTTACTGATTTCTAGTTTAATTGCACTGTGGTGTATGAACATATTTTTCGGTTGCTTCAGCTGGCAATGGTGGCAGGAGCAGAGCTGGTGGGGCCTGTGCGACCACCTGGGTTTGTGAAATGGCTGCTGATATTTCTGAATCCAGTGGGGCTGATTGCCAAGGAGACCCAGGGAACCGCGCCAAGTTAGATGCCGATTACGCACTTCAAGTCCTTTATCGTGGAGTCTGTTCGTTACCAGCAGAGTACTGTGAATATATGCCTGATGCTGCTAATTGTAGACGATGGTTAGAGAAGAATTTTCCAAATGAATTTGCAAACCTTACTGTAGAAAATTCACCCAAACCAGAAACTCGAATTAGTGAGGGTCAAGGAACAGCAGGGAAAAAGGAGAAGAAAAGACAGAAGAGAGGTGGAAGGGGTCAAACAAAACAGAACAGAAGACCGTACATGAAACGTTACTACAGCCAATGCTCCCAGAGCAAAACAGAAATGTGTGACAAGAGTGTGTGGCCTTGCAGCTTCCGAAATTGATCTTAAAGAAGCACAAAGATTTTTTGCTCAGAAATTCTCCTGAGGTGCCTCAGTAACGGGGGGATGAAATTGTCATTCAGGGAGACTTTACAGAGAACAGAATTGATGTCACTCAGGAAAAATGGCCAGAGGTAGATGATGACAGTGTCGAAGATCTTGGAGAAGTGAAGTGAATTTGAAAATTTATCTGTATTTAATGGCCTGAACTGAGAGTCGATATGTCCAAAGGGAGAGAGGCCTTAAAAATACACACACACACACACACACACATTTATTTATTCTACAGTGAAACTGTAGACTGCCCTCATCCTTGGCATTTTCACTGTTCTGTACAAGGCTGCTTGTTTTTTTATTGCCAGAGTCAGATAAACAGGGGAGCCTGTCACTCTCATACATGAATAGAATTTAGTCAAATAAAAAATTTTGGTCATTTGGTACTGACTTTCCCTTTTTTTTTTTTTTTGAGATGGAGTCTCATACTGTTGCCCAGCTGGAGTGCAGTGGCACAATCTCAGCTCACTGCAACTTCTGCCTCCCAGGTTGAAACGATTCTCCTGCCTCCGCCTCCCAAGTAGCTGGGATTACAGGCGCCCACCACCACGCCTGGCTAATTTTTTGTATTTTTGGTAGAGACGGGGTTTAACCATGTTGGCCAGGCTGATCTCAAACTCCTGACCTCATGATTTGCCCACCTTGGCCTCCCAAAGGTCTGGGTGTGAACCGTGATGCCCAGCCTGACTTTCTCTTTTTAACTTTATTTCTTGAAAAACCCAGTAGACTTTGTGGGGAGCATTTTGTTGATTATTTTACGGATCTAAAGCTGGGTGATCTTTTCAAAAGAGTTTGAACTTGGCTTCCTCACCAGTAATATGTCTCCTTGCCTTTTTGATGCGATGGTTTTGAGATGGGTGAGAATCTAATAGATTTGTGGTTGAATTTGCTTTGCTGTTACGAAGTCCACCCTGTGGGCACAGTAACATATTGTTGGTAGGAGTTGTTCGAGCTATTCTGGAGATTATACTAAAAACCGTGTGTGTGCCCTGTTTCAATCAGTAAGCCACTTCTTTGACATTAGAAGACATTAGAAGAGATAATCAACCTCACGTAAAACTTATGGATGAAAGTATTCATCACAATATTATGTATGATAAAAAATTGCAAATGTTATAAAGGAACAATTGGAAAAGGGTTAAAGAAGTGCATTGTGTGGTAGAATATTCCGCATATGTTTAAAGAATCATGTTTTCTAAGATGACTTGGAAACATGTTTGGTGATGTCAAGTGGGGGCATCCCAGACGTTTATTTTAGAAATTTATCATCATAGTTTTAGACATTTATCACCGTTGCTCTGAGTGGAAGGCCATTCAGAGAGGCTAGAGGTTCTGCCTATAAATTATGTGAGTAAAATTCTGCTAACCAATTAAAAATGTGCACCCATGCTCAATATGTTGTCCTGGAAATAGCAATTGAAACATGTTTTCTCACAAGAGAAAAATGACAGTTTTAATGATGCATTAGACAAATTTAAACTTTAAGTCAGGTGCTGCAAATTGGAAAGAAGACTTGTGGTGTTTTAAATTCCTGTGGACACTTTTAAGAAACTTAGAACCCATGAAACCTTGTTTATTGCCATGCAAATTACAATCTCGAATGAGTGTTTTTTTAAAATAAAGTATTAGAAAATGTGTAATAAAGATGTAAAATTTTAAAATGAAAAAAACATATATTTTGTTATTTGTATTTTCAAAATTTTGTTAAGATATGTTTTATGGAACAGAATGTGGTTTATGTCACTGAATGCTCCTCGTGACCTTGACAAGAACACGTATTATGCTGTTGTTGGACGAGGTAATCTATAGAGGTCAATCATATGCAGTTGAACAACAGTGTTGTTTATTTATTTGTATTTATTTATTTATTTTGAGACGGATCTCACTCTGTTGCCCAGGCTGGAGTGCAGTGGTGCCATCTCAGCTCACTGCAACCTCCACCTTGTGGATTCAGGTGATTCTCCCGCCTCAGCCTCCTGAATAGCTGGGACCATAGGTATGCACCACCATGCCCTGCTAATTTTGTATTTTTAGTAGAGACAGAGTTTCGCCATGTTGGCCAGGCTGGTCTCGAACCCCTGACCTCCAATGATCTGTCTGCCTTGGCCTCTCACAGTGCTGGGGTCACAGGCGTGAACAACAGTGTTGTTCAGTAAGGGCAGTGATGTCCTCACTGCGGCTCTGCCTGCTGGACGTGCTCATTCTGATAGAAAGGTGGTAAGTCTCCAGCTGAGTGGTGGATGTGTCTCTCCCGGCAGTTCTATCGGCTTTTGTTTTGTGTGTTCTGATGCTTTGTTATTAGATGCGTGAATGTTCATGATTTTTGTCTTCATAGAGAGACAACCTCTTTATCATGTTGACCCTTCCACCAATAATTTGCCTTGTTCTAAAGCCTCTCTGTCTAAATTAATATAGCTACAGCTGCCACAGTTTCTTCTGACTAGTGTTAGCATAGTATGTATTTCTTCATTCCTTATTTTTAAACTATGTGTGCGTTTACAATTAAAGGGTTTTTTTTTTATAGACAGCATATGCAGGGTTAGGTCTTAGTTCTTTTTATCCACTCTGAAAATCTGTCCAGTGGTGTATTAGGCTATTCACATTTAAAGTGATTCTTGATCTCGTTGGATTAATATATACCATATTCTCAACAGTTTTCTCTGTGTTGAGCTTATTCCTTTTTATTTTTATCATCCCCTCTCCTTTCTGCCTTCTCTGGTTTTAATCGAACATCTTATCCCACACTCTCTCCTCTCTTAGCTTATCAGTTATTCTTGTTTTTCTAAAAAAAATCATTGCTGCAGAATTTGCATGATCACTTATGACTACTGTAAGCCCTCTTCCCAACAGCACTATACCACTTCACTTAGAGTGCTGCTCTCTCACACCATGTACCTGCAGGTTCTCACTTCCGCCCTTACAAAGTTCATCCATGTGATAGTTCTCTACCAGAGAAATCGAGAAAAATAAAATATGTTACTTTTCTGTCATTTGTTTCTTTTCTCTCTTCCTTCTTTCATGCAGGTGCAAGTTTCTGACCTAGCTCATCCTTCCTCTTTCCGAGGAATATTTCCTTCAGGTCAAGTCACTGGCAACACGTTTCCTCAGTTTCTGTTTGTCTGAGAACGTTTTTATTTCTCCTTCACTTCTGAAGGATAATTTTGCTGGACATAGAATGATAAGTTAGCACGTTTTCCTCTCAACACTTCAAATGCTTCACCTTGCTCTCCTCTTGCTTCACAGCTCCTGATGAATGTCTCCAGCGTCTTGTTCCAGCCACACTTAGCTGTTTCCCCACCCCAGCTTCCCTCGAGGTTTTCAGCTTGATTTGCTGCAGTTTGAATAGGATGTGCCTTAGGATCCAGTTTTGTGTGGGTTTTTTTTTTTTTTTTGAGCATTTGTCTCTTCTGGCGGTCACTGAGCACCCTGGGCTTGTGATTTGGTGTCTGTCGATAATTTTGAGAAATCTCAGCCATTTTTACTTCAAACCTGTCTTCTCCTTGCTCTTTCTGCTCCTCCGATCCCGCCGTCCACTCGCACCGTCTGTACTCCTCTCTCTGCTCCGCTCCCTCCGCTCGTGGCTCCCTCTGCTTTCGGCATTTCTGCAGCTGCATGCCCCCTTCCTCAGACACGCCCAGCCTCCCAGGGGCAGAGGCGTCCTTCATTTCCATCTCGCCTTTCCTGTTCTCCAGCACGTCTTGTTCTTCCCAGGGCGACCATCTCTTCGCTTACATTGCCACCTGCTCAGGTGCACCGCCTCCTTTTTCTAGTAGTGCCTTCAGCATGTTGATCATTGTAATTTTACCTTATTTTTTATTTTTTGGAAATTATCTGACTGGGAATTTAAAATTACTATGATCAGGCCAGGCGAGGTGGCTCACACCTTTAATCCTAGCACTTTGGGAGGCTGAGGCAGGCAGTTCACCTGAAACCAGGAATTCAAGACCAGCCCGGCCAACGTGGTGAAACCCCGTCTCTACTAAAAAAATACAAAAAATTAGCTGGGCGTGGTGCATGCGCCTATGATCCCAGCCACTGAGGAGGCTGAGGCAGGGGAATCGCTTTAACCTGAGGCAGAGGTCACAGTGAGCCGAGATCTCGCCACTGCACTCCAACCTGGGTGACAAGAGTGAAACTCCATCTAAAAAAAATAGAAAGAAAGAAAGTGAGTAAGATCCAGGAGTCAGGATCTTTCAGGCAGTAGGAGAATTACCAACACTTAGGAACGCCTCGTTTCCAGCCTCTCACAGGCCTGTGCAGACCGGCTCTATTCCAGCCTCTCACAAGCGTGTGTAGACCGGCTCCAGGGAGGTTCTAACACACGACCTTCGGGTCTCCATGCAGGACTTTCGATTTTGCATGGGACGTTCCCAACCCTGGGAAACGCTGCTTCTGGCCTTCCCCTCCAAATGGCATTGTTAGGAATCCTGACTAGCACGGGGCACAGGTCTGCCTCCAGCTTGTTTTGAAAATAAAAGTATATGATGAGCAAAGACTGGCCCCACAGTCTGCCCAACGCCTGGACCTTGTCTCCCTCCTCCTTGAGCTGTGGAGGGAAAGCCGGGCAATGGGATTAAAGCAGCCACCAGGCCCTCACCCTCCCTCTGTCCGGGGAGACAGTCCCTGGCCCTCACCCTCCCTCTGTCTAGGGAGACAGTCCCCGGTGCTCACCCTCCCTTTGTCCAGCGCCCTCACTACCCACTGCTCCCGAGTCAGGAACTACCTTCTGTCCCAGGCAACCTCCTGGGCTGGAGGCCTCTGTCATTCCCTTTCAGGAAAGCCTCTTGAAAGCTCCCGTCAGAGCCAATAGGAGCCACAGGGAGGCCATGGGTTAGGCCCTGCAGAGCTTGGGTTTTGGCTTAGCAGGGCAATTCCCATGACCCGGTCGTCTGAGCTGCAGCAAAGCTGGGTGAAGGGCCCGTGGGTGCAGAGCTGCGGCCCCCACCTCCGGGCCAGCGGGGGTCAGGACCCAATGCTTGTGTAAGGATGGAGGACGTGCCCCCACTCAGGTCAGGTGTGGGAGGAGTAGGGGAGCCCTCATCTCAGCACGTCTGACTGTTGCATCCTGTGAGTGAGCAGAGGCATTCAGAAGCCAGGCAGCCAGGAGAGGCGGGCATGGTCTGTCCCTGTCCAGCCTCTGGGCTCAGGGCCCCACCTTGATGCACTAGATGGAGGTGGGGGAAACGCCCTAGCACAGCAGCCCCTCTGCCATTGCGAACGCCTGAGCACAGGCAATAGTGACCCACCGTGACGGGCAAGGTGGATGAGCCTGGGTGTCTATGACCTTCACTTTTAATACAACATTCTAGTTTATAGGTTACATGATTTAATTGTAATGGTGGCTGTGTTTAACCACTGCTCTCAGAATTCCTGAGGATTCAACAACCAGCTCCTGGAAGCCCTCGGCCCTGATGCCGAGACACACACTAGATTTAGGACGTCAGCGCCCCGGGCCTGGAGGCGGGGAAATGTCTGCAGAAACCAGGCTCCTGGGGCTGGAGCTTCAGCAGGGACACGGCCCGTCCTAGCGACTAGGCCCTCCAAGAGGTGTCGGTGGCCCCTGCCTGTTGTGAAGGTCTAGGAGTGCCATTCTCAGACCCCCAGGCCCTCACCGGGGTCTCTCATGCTGACCACAGCCTGGGAAGACGGTTTGCTGGCAGACCACGAAGGCCCCAGTGCATGCCTCCAGCACGGCCATGGCCCAGGGCTCACAGGGAGACTGGCCCTTCTCACCTGGGTGGGCAGCCAGTGGGGGTCCCATCTGCCCTGACCCCTCAGGACCTCCTGGCCCCTCCTTCCCATAAGCAATAAGAGCGAGCAGCTCCCCTTCCAGGGCCACACACATCTCTGTGGCCTCTGCCCCCCGGATGTCACTGGATGCCTCATTTCCAGGTACACTGGGCAGCCACCACTGTCACCCTGGTTTCCCCTGGAGCATTAAACCAGACCTGGATCAGGGCACGAGGGGCACAACCACAGCTTCCCCATGGCCCCGAAGCCCGGGCCACTCGAGCTACCCCCGGGTGCCAGCTGATGCCGCAGGTGGCACAGGGTGCTGGGGCGCTTGGCATGGGCTTGTGTCAGGAGGGGCCCCACTCCCTGAGGGGGGCAAGTCTGGAAGAATTGGGGTGGCCTGAAGCCACACCTCAAAAGGGGCTGGTCCCACCCAGCACTGGATGTTTGGCTTAACAAGTTCCCAACATTTTAAAGTCGAGAGATTTCATATAACAACTGGGGTCTCTACATCTTGTGAAAGGCTGGGAGCTCAACACTGCTGGGACCCTGGCCACCTGGGCCACTCCCCAGGGCAGGCAGACCCCAGGCACGAAGCCTCCCAGCCTGCTTCCCTCCTGCAGGCAATGGCCTCCCTCAGAGGCACCAGGCCTTCCCTTTGGTCTGGAGTTAGAATTGGGTGACGCTGCCCAGGGAGACACCAGGGCCACCTGCGTGGGCAGAGAGGGCTGAGGAAGGCCCAAGGGTGGGGTCAGGACACCAAAGGGACAGAGTGGAGCAGGTCCCCCAGCCAAGAACCACCCAGACACCAAAACTCTCAGCAGTCAGGACAGAAACAGCCCCAGCACCTACACAGGGAGAGAGGGCTGGCAGGGAGGGCTGGCATCCAGAGGCTATGGGGTGGGAAGGCTGGGCTGTGGAGGCTGTGGAGGTGAGAAGGCCAGCGTGTGGAGGCTGTGGAGGTGGGGAGGCCGGCATGTGGAGGCTGTGGAGGTGAGAAGGCCGGCGTGTGGAGGCTGTGGAGGTGGGGAGGCTGGCGTGTGGAGGCTGTGGAGGTGGGGAGGCCGGCGTCTGGAGGCTGTGGAGGTGAGAAGGCCAGCGTGTGGAGGCTGTGGAGGTGGGGAGGCCGGCATGTGGAGGCTGTGGAGGTGAGAAGGCCGGCGTGTGGAGGCTGTGGAGGCGGGGAGGCCGGCGTGTGGAGGCTGTGGAGGCGAGGAGGCCGGCGTGTGGAGGCTGTGGAGGCGAGAAGGCCGGCGTGTGGAGGCTGTGGAGGTGGGGAGGCCGGCGTCAGGAAGCTGTGGAGGTGGGTAAGCCAGTGTCGGGAGGCTGTGGAGGTGGGGAGGCTGGCTTCGGGAGGCTGCATAGACGAAGTTTCAGAGCAGGCCGAGTCAGAGGTTGGAAGAGTCGTTCCGGAGGGCACGGGTGTTGACGGGGCACAGAGGAATTCCCGAGCCGGCTGTGAAAATCTGCCCGCCGCACTGCAGTCCATTGCTGTGTGCACCAGCAGGCTTTTAACCGGAAACTTAAAAATGAAAACCAGAAAGGCCTCAGGGCTGGGCTGCTGGGCTCAGACCCCCTTGGACTGAGTGCCTGTCCTCACTGGGGCGGCGAGGTCAACAGCAGTGGCTGTAGGGGTGGGGCAGGGGTTGGGGACGTTCGACCTGCCCTTCACACTGTACTGGGAGGACGAAGCACCCCTCGATGTTCTTGGATGACTCCAGATGAGACGTTAAGCCAGCCCTCCCTGAGCTCCGGTGGGGTGAGCTGTGCTGTGCCCAGGGTCCAGCCTGGGCTTGGTCCCCAGCAGAATATCTGTGCAGTGAACGTGCCCGTGATTCACACGGCCACACACATGGGGGGCCTCCCAGAGCAGGCGGCATTCGAGAGTGTCAGGCATCACCGCCTGCAATACAATCCTGAGTGCAGAATGCCACTCTTCCTGTACTACACGTGGGGAAACAGGTCCAGGAATGAGGTGGCCTTCCCGAGGTCACAGGGCTGGCCAGAGCTCCGTGTCCTCACTCTGTGTGTTGGGGAAATGCCTGACTCCCTGTCTGTGCTTTAGCAACAGAGGGCTGAGGTCCTCACCAGCACCCGTGCCTCCCACAGAGGCTGCGATTGAGAGGGCCTACTGAGGCGGGACTCCTGTGGGGTCAGACTGAGTGGGGAGTGGGAGCTGAGGGGGCTTGGTAGGTGCTTAGGGAGAGCCTCCTGGAAAGGATTTGAGGCCAAGCTTTGGGAAGAGGAGGGCCCAGGATGAGGGCCTGGAGGCAAAGGCCAGAGCCTGTGCAGAGGCGCTGAGGTTGGCAGGAGAGAGACTGAGCGTGAGAAGGGCATGGAGTGTGCAGGGGCAGCGAGGAGGGCACGAGGGGCTCAACAGGTGGGGCCAGGCCTCCACCGACGACTCTGGCGAACCAGGCACACAAGGACGCACCTGGCGTTCCCACACGTCTACAGTGAACCAGGCACAGGAGGAGAACACACCTGGCGTTCCCACACGTCTACAGCGAACCAGGCACGGGAGGACGCACCTGGCGTTCCCACACGTCTACAGCGAACCAGGCACGGGAGGACGCACCTGGCGTTCCCACACGTCTACATGAACCAGGCACATGAGGACGACGCACCTGGCATTCCCACACGTCTACAGTGAACCAGGCACAGGAGGATGCAACTGGCGTTCCCACAAGTCTACAGTGAACCAGGCACAGGAGGACGCACCTGGCGTTCCCACACGTCTACAATGAACCAGGCACAGGAGGAGGACACACCTGGCATTCCCACACGTCTACAGTGAACCAGGCACAGGAGGACACACCTGGAGTTCCCACACGTCTACAGTGAACCAGGCACAGGAGGACGCACCTGGTGTTCCCACACGTCTACAGTGAACCAGGCATAGGACGACGCACCTGGCGTTCCCACACGTCTACAGCGAACCAGGCACAGGAGGAGAACACACCTGGCGTTCCCACACATCTCCAGTGAACCAGGCACAGGAGGAGGACACACCTGGCGTTCCCACACGTCTACAGTGAACCAGGCACAGGAGGAGGACACACCTGGTGTT
>CM052650.1:424180-442973 GCA_028533165.1 Leontopithecus rosalia
TGGAGAGGCAGGATAGGGACCGGGGGTTGGAGAGGCAGGATAGGGACCAGGGGTTGGAGAGGCAGGATGGGGACCAGAGG
This sequence comes from Leontopithecus rosalia, assembly GCA_028533165.1. NCBI lineage: Eukaryota > Metazoa > Chordata > Mammalia > Primates > Cebidae > Leontopithecus > Leontopithecus rosalia. Next base: position 424,261 of record CM052650.1, read on the forward strand.
TTGGAGAGGCAGGATGGGGACCAGGGGATGGAGAGGCAGGATGGGGACCAGGGGTTGGAGAGGCAGGATGGGGACCAGGGGTTGGAGAGGCAGGATGGGGACCAGGGGATGGAGAGGCAGGATGGGGACCAGGGGTTGGAGAGGCAGGGCTGCCCCAGCCCATGTGGATGGGTGGGTGCTTTGCTGTCTCACACACCAGCTCCGGTGGTAGGGAGGGGCTGTGTGGAGCCTACAGTGGGGAGAGCTTGGGCCACGTGCAGCCTCAGCAGGAAAGGGGGCCTTGATTGGTCGGTGAAGCCTGGCAGGGGAAGGACAGGCAGCAGTTTCAACCCTTGGGCCCGGCCTCTAGAGTCCTGCATGGTTCCCCCTCCCTGGGAGGCTGTCAGGAAACTGACAGGTAGCCCAGGGCACCCGGGCTCTGCCACTAGAAATAGCTCCAGAGCGGCCGGGCGAGGTGGCTCATGCCTGTAATCCCAGCACTGTGGGAGGCCGAGGCGGGTGGATCACGAGGTCAAGAGATCGAGACCATCCTGGTCAACATGGTGAAACCCGTCTCTACTAAAGATACAAAAAATTAGCTGGGCTTGGTGGCGCATGCCTGTAATACCAGCTACTCGGGAGACTGAGGCAGGAGAATTGCCTGAGCCTGGGAAGCGGAGGTTGCAGTGAGCCGAGATCGCGCCATTGCACTCCAGCCTGGGTAACAAGAGCGAAACTCTGTCTCCAAAAAAAAAGAAAAGAAAAGAAAAAAAAGAAATAGCTCCAGAGCACATCTGCATTTGCCCCAGGCAAGGGCACAGCAAGGTCCCGGCCAGCCGAGTGACTGGGCAGTGCAGCTGGACGTGGCTCAGCACCATGGACAGCGCCGTCTCCGCCTCCCCCCAGCTGCAGGCAGTGTCCCCAGAGCCACCAGGCGGCTGCCTTCAGGGGACCACGGGCTGGAGCCAACAGCAGCTGTGGGAAGGAGCTTCCCACGGATCCAGGGGCTGCGGAGCAGCCCTTGGCTGAGGGGAGGGTCCCAGCTTCCCCTCCCGAGGGCTGGCATCTGTTGGGCAGGCTCCACCAAGGCTGGGCACCATCATTTTCTCTCCATGAGTACCTCTGAGAGAAAATCGCAGGGTCGGGGCTGGGCACTGTTCTGCCCTCTGTTCCTCCCACCAGCCCATGATGGACCGGAACAAGGCGGCCGAGCTCCCCAAGCTGCAGGTGGGCTTCATCGACTTCGTGTGCACTTTCGTGTACAAGGTGCGTGGTTCATGGTGTTCAGCACTGACTGCGGCAGGGCAGCGGGGCACAGGCGAGGGGCACGGGCTGGACTTGCGTGGACTCACACAGGGGCCCAGCGGCGTCCTCACTGGAGCAGGGACGCCTGTGCAGGCTTCATGCCACCCTTGAGCGGAGCAGATGGGGAGGAGCATCGGTGTCTGAACCCCGACAGGCGTCCCAGCCCATCCTCACCCTGCTGCGTGCCCCCCCGCCGAAGCTCTGAGCCCTTTCCCAGCCCAGAATGTGCTCGGCTTACCTACAGGCCCACCCCAGAAGTCCCTCCTCAGTGTCCCCCACTGGCCAGCACACCGTTCTGGGGTCCCTGACTGCAACCCTGTGGGTTCATTTGTTCCACGTCTGTGAACCCCTGAGGTGGGGCTGGGGCTGGGGCTGGCTTTGTGCTGGTGTGCCCACCTGCACCGCGTCTGTGAACCCTTGAAGGGGTCCTGGGTCTGTCTCCTGGGGTGTCCTCCTGCCCTCAAGTCTGTGAACCCCTGAGGGGGGGCTGGGGCTGGGGCTGGCTTTGTGCTGGCATGCCCACCCACACCGCTTCTGTGAACCCTCGAGGGGGTCCTGGGCTGTCTGTCTGCCTGTGTGCCCACCTGCCAGCATGGTGTCTGTGAACCCTTGAGGTGGGCTAGGTCTGCCTGTCTCCTGGTGTGTCCGCCTACCTGGTGTCATAGCATGGTGTCTGTAAACACTTGAGGCGGGCTGGGTCTGCCTGTCTGCCTGTAAACCTGCCCGCAAGGTGCCTGTGAATCCTCGGTGGGGGGCGGGGGGCCTGGGTCGGCTTGTCTCCTGGTGTGTCTGCCCACAGTGGCATTTGGAACAGCAGGAGCCACAACCCTGCAGATTTGCCACAGACCTAGTGTCCAGACGAGTCTCTAAGGATGCAAGGCGGGCGCTGTGGGGGAGAGTGGGGGAGACAGGGGTCTGATTGAGGAGCCCCCATATGATGCTCAAGAGAGCCACCCCCCACTGGCCACTCTCCATGGTGTTGGAATCCTCACCCCAAAGAGGGTGCCTCAGGTTCCACGCAAAGTCATCCCTGAGTGGGCCGTGCCCCATCCCACCCGACCTGGGCCATCAGTGCTGGGCAGAAGGCAGGACCAGGGAGGACATCGGGGCCTAAAGTGGCCACAGGTCACGGCCCCCCACAGGTACCCCCACTGCCTTCCCCAACCTGCCCCACCTCATGTGATGTGTACGTGTGCAGGTGGTGTGCTCATGTGATATGTGTGTGGGAGGGACAGGAGAAGGCACTGCAGGGCCTGCTGTCCACCTGCGCTTACCACCCTCTGCCCCCACCCCGAGCTCGTTCCTGGGTTCCTCTCCCTGCAACATGGCACTCCCAGCATTCACACCCTCAAGCTCCCAGCTTTGATGTCACCAGCACAAGCCCCGAGCCTTCTCCCTTCACAGAGCTCTGCCCGGAAGGTGCCCCCTCCTCCTGCCCAGCAGTTCCCCCTCGAGGGGGAGGGATGAGCTGGGAAAGCACTGTCCCAACCCTCAAGAGCAGGTGGGACACACAGTGACTTTTCGACCCCCCTCAGGAGTTCTCCCGTTTCCACGAAGAGATCCTCCCCATGTTCGACCGACTGCAGAACAACAGGAAGGAGTGGAAGGCGCTGGCTGATGAGTACGAGGCCAAGATGAAGGCTCTGGAGGAGAAGAAGCAGGAGGACAGGGTGGAGGCCAAGAAAGGTCTGGCTCCGTGTGGCCTGCAGGGCAGGGCCTCGGCGACGCTCCCAAGGCAACGTGAAGAGACAGGGCGCAGAGCAGTTAGACTAGAGAAAAGCAGGGCTGCTGTGAAGCGCCCCGAGGCAGATGCCCTGGCTCCTCCCACAGGGCCACACCGAGGGGAGAGGGGCCGTGGTGCGGGGACAGCAGCTGCTGACTCCACCTCCGTAGTAACCCGGACAGAAAACCTTCCTCCATTCCTAGCCAGTGAACCCCATTTTTCACTACAGAAGTGATCATGCGTTATGTCCTGTAAAGGACTCCGTTGTCACAAGTCAGCACACTCCCAAATTCAAATCCCAAAGGCGTGGCCTTGCCATTTGCCACACTTGGCCACCTTAGCTCTGGGGTCTGGCTTGCTGTTCCCGCTACCCCATGCTGTTCCCACTACCCCATGCTGTTCCCGCTACCCCATGCTGTTCCCGCTATCCCATGCTGTTCCTGCTACATAAACAAGGCGACTTCAAGGCTGTGGGAGGCCAGGATGAGTGCAATCAGGGCACAGTGTCAACGGGGCTAAAGCACTAAGAAAGGCTCAGCCAGGCTAATCGGCTTGGGCTGGCCATAGACCTCAGCACTGTCCTTTCTCCTGCAGGAGTTGGGAGAGGTCACACCAGGCAGGAGGGAAGGAACGGGGCTGGTGTGCACACGTGGTTCCCACTCACCTTCTTCTGTCTTCTCTTGCAGTGGGCACAGAAATTTGCAACGGCGGCCCAGCACCCAAGTCTTCAACCTGCTGTATCCTGTGACACCGGTCCCGTGGGACCCGACAGCTCCCTGTCTTCACCCACAAGGACTTGGGTTCTGCCTGTGGCTACAAGAGGTTAAGATGCCCAAGAAAATGACTAAAGATCAATTTGGATATTTTAATTTTTTTTTTTTTTTGAGATGGAATTTTGCTCTGTTGCCCAGGCCAGAGTGCAGTGACACAATCTCAGCTCACTGCAACCTCCACCTCCCGGGTTCAAGTGATTCTTGTGCCTCAGCCTCCCGAGTAGCTGGAACTACAGGCACTTGCCAGCACACCCTGCTAATTTTTATATTTTCAGTAGAAGCAGCGTTTCACCATGTTGGCCAGGCTGGTCTCGAACTCCTGACCTCAGGCGACCTCCTGCCTCGGCCTCCCAAAGTTCTGGGATTACAGGCATGAGCCACTGTGCCCGGCCTAAATTTTTGTTAAGGTTTGTGTTTTTATAAACTGAAGCCAACTGAATAAACAGTGTAGCCTACATTACTCAACAGTTACCACTGGGAGGGCTTTCTTGGGTCGGTGAACTCTGAAATCACTGTGTACATCTGTGTATACTGGTGAACAGATGGACACAGACATGCTGTTTGACATCTGGTTTAGGAAAACACACGTGCTCAGAAATTAAGAATAAAATAAACAGAAAACAACTCGCCCATTATTTGTGGTAAAGTTTTAGCAGAAGCCACACTACTTTTGACCCATCAGGAAATTCTGCCAGAAAGGTCAAGACTAGAGTGGGGTGGCGATCAGACTTAGCGGTCTGGGTGGAGACCATCTGTAATGAACACCATGCAGAGAGGTTCTGAAGGCTCCAGACAGCACCAGGAGGGCGGGGCCGGGCTGGATGCTGAAGCCGGTGTACCCCCATGATTTAATATTGGTGAGCCTGGCGTAAAGGACAGAGGCAAAGAAAGGGACTTCACAGGTGAAATGGGCATTATGTTCAGCATCTTCAACACTTGATGTGAGCTCCAAAGCATCTGGAGTTTGCTGCCAACGCTAGGCGACACCTGGATGGCGTCACTGGGGTGGGCCTGGGGGAGCAGCAGACATGCCCAGCACAGCCATAGGCTTGCAGGAAGAGGGTGGTTTTACTTTTTTTAAAAAAATTTTTGGGAGGGATCGCATGGGGAGAAATGCCAAATATGGGTGAGGGGGCAGAAGGCAGCAAAACACACTGCCACGTGTGTACCTATGCAACTATCTTGCATGTTCTGCACATGTACCCCAAAACCTAAAATGCAATAAAAATTTAAAAAATAAAAAAATAAAAAGATTTTTGGAGGGAGTCTCGCTGTCATCCAGGCTGGAGTGCAATGGCGTGATCTCAGCTCAATGCAACCTCTGCCTCCCAGGTTCAAGCAATTCTCCTGCCTCGGTCTCCTGAGTAGCTGGGATTATAGGCGCCCTTCACCACACCCTGCTAATTTTTTTTGTATTGTTAGCAGAAACGGGGTTTCACCATGTTGGCCAGGCTGGTTTAAGAGATCTGCCCACCTCGGCCTCCGAAAGCGCTGGGATTACAGGTATGAGTCACCGTGCTCGGCCTTAATTTTCCTTACTGGTCAGAGACCCCTGGTGTCCAGAGCCTGGGACTAGGATGAGGGGCTCTTAAGAGGTTCTGAGGGACCCTGCAGCCAGCCCCCTGGACCCCACTGCACTGAGCACAGGAGGGACGCCAGGACAGGATGTCAAAGTATCTTGCTTGGCCAGTGAAGTGGCTCACACCTGTAATCCCAGCACTTTGGGAGGCTGAGGCCAGCAGATCATGAGGTCACGAGATCGAGACCATCCTGACCAACATGGTGAAACCGTCTCTACTTAAAAAAAGAAGGAAAAGTTAGCTGGATGTGGTGATACCCGCCTGTAGTCCCAGCTACTCGGGAGGCTGAGGCAGAATAATCACCTGAACTCAGGAGGTGGAGGGTGCAGTGAGCTGAGACCAGGCCACTGCACTCCAGCCTGGCAACAGAGGGAGACTCCATCTCAAAAAAAAAAAGCAAGCATCTTGCTCACTCAAACCTCACCTTAACCAAATATCCTGAAAAGCTTGTAGGCTGCTTCTCCCTTTGGTCTTACATTTACAAATGAACTTATCTTACAAACTGGGGCTCAGAAGCCTAGATTGTTCAAGGCACGTAATTAGAACGCAGCAAATTCAGTCTATCCAACACAAATCGCCAGGCCAAGGGTTAGGGTCGTTGGCAAGCTCACAGCCAGGAGGGGTGAGAAGCCCAGGAAGCCTCCTGGGGAGGGAAGCCCCTCAGGCACCACAGGCCCCGCTCCTGAACAGCTCCAACAGCACCTACCACAGACCCCCATCCCTGAACAGAGCTCCAACAGCACTCAAGGCTTGTCCCCAGGTCACATCGCTGGACTTCAGTCTCAGGCCCTGAACTGGCCACCTCCTGGGATCAAAGGGAGAATATGTGAAGTGCTAGGCGGGGGCGAGGGTGAGCATGGAGGACCCAGCTTCCCAACTGTAAGGGCATCAGCCAGTGCCCACCCCTCCCTATCCAGGGGTCGGGGCTGCTGACAGCAGCAGCCTAGAACTCAGACTCAAAACAACCCAGTCCCCATGAGGCCCCAGCTGACTGACTCCATCACAGACAACCTCTGAGGGTCCCTCCCAGATGCCCCAGACAGAACAGGCAATGGGTGTCTGTCCTTCCCGCTGTGTTTGTATGACGCATTCTGGCTCTGTGATGGACGACACGGATTAATTCTTTAGAAACCCCCTCCCTGTCTTCCACCCCACATGAACTGGAAGACGGACCGAGCTGGAGTCTAGGAACTGGACAACCAGCGACAGCAAGTAAGGAGCTGCAGTACAGTACAACACAGGAAGCTTTATTCATCTGCTGCTGCTCCAAAGAGAGGCTGGGAGGGTCGCTCATTTAAATATGGTGTCCTCTTGGGCTGGAAGGTTAGAAGAAAACCACAAGTTACTACACTCAATGTAAAAAGATCATTTCAGCTTCCCAGCTGTATTTTGCTTTTTGAGACAGAGTCTTGCTCTGTCACCCAGGCTGGAGTGCAATGGTAAGATCTCGGCTCTCTGCAAACTCTACCTCCCAGATTCAAGCCATTCTCCCGCCTCAGCCTCCTGAGTAGCTGGGATTATATATACCCGCCATTATTCATGGCTAGATTTTCTTTTAGACAGAGTTTCGTTTTGCTGCCCAGGCTGGCGTGCAGTGGCATGATCTCAGCTAACTGCTACCTCCATCTCCCAGGTTTGAACAATTCTCATGGCTCAGCCTCCTGAGCAGCTGGAATTAAAAGTGCCCACCACCACATCTAGCTGATTTTTTGTATTTTAGTAGAGATGGGGTTTCCCCATCTTGCCCAGGCTAATCTTGAACTCCTGACCTCAGGCAATCTGCCTGTCTCGGCCTTCCAAAGTGCTAGGATTACAGGTGTGAGCCACCAGCGCCCAGACATGCCCAGCTAATTTTTGTAGAGATGGGGTTTCACCATGTTGGTCAGGCTGGTCTTGAACTCCTGACCTAAGGTGATCTGCCCACCTCAGCCTCCCAAAGTGCTGGGATTACAGGCGTGAGCCACCTTGCCCGGCCAGCACTTAGCTCTGCTTAAATGTCCTCCTCCATTTTCCTTATCCCTGCACAAAGCTGAGGGACAATGTATGATGTACAAGAGCCAGTGTCACGCGTACCTTCTGCCAATTCTTTGGCAATCCGTTTCAGTTCATCCTGCTTCTTCTTCTCCTCTGCCGCTATCCTCCTCTCCTCTTCCGCCCGAGGTTTTAGGTAACCTGTTTCAGGGAATGAACTGCACTGGAAGTGCTGCATGAAAGGAACTGAGTCCACAGGTCGAGGTATCTTCAGCGACGCTGTGAACCAGACCCACCTGCCGCCCCTCTCTTTATGTCAATGCGGTCAAGCCTTGACCTCCGCCCTAAAGAGTCCAACCCAGAGACTACAGGGTCCCTGCTGTTCTCCCCTCACGCACTGGCTCACTCGTCCTCTGCAAACAGGGACTGCCTCCCGCCAGACCTCAGCACTCCAACACCCACTCGGCACCCGTTTTCATCAAGAAGCAGCCGTTTAGGCCGGGCGCGGTGGCTCAAGCCTGTAATCCCAGCACTTTGGGAGGCCGAGGCGGGTGGATCACGAGGTCATGAGATCGAGACCATCCTGGTCAACATGGTGAAACCCCGTCTCTACTAAAGACACAAAAAATTAGCTGGGCACGGTGGCGCGTGCCTGTAGTCCCAGCTACTCGGGAGGCTGAGGCAGGAGAATTGCCTGAACCCAGGAGGCGGAGGTTGCGGTGAGCCGAGATGGCGCCATTGCACTCCAGCCTGGGTAACAAGAGCAAAACTCCGTCTCAAAAAAAAAAAAGCAGCAGCCGTTTTCGAGCCCCCCGCCCGGGCCTCAGGAGTCTGAGCTTTGAATGAGCTCATTTCCAGTAAGCCCACCTCCCCGCCGCGCTCTCGGGGCCACGCTCGGGGGAGGACACGGTCCTGCATCCTCGCATCCGCCCCAGCCCCGCTTCCACCGAAGGGTACAGGAGCTCCCCAGGAGAGCCGAGCAGACCCCGCCCCGGCCCCGCCCGCGGTCACTCACTGTAGCGCGTGGCTCCGTAGGCCATGCCGAGGAACAAGAAGGAGTAGCGGCCGAGCTGCGAGAGAGGGCGGTCAGGGGCGGCGGGGCACCGGGCTCGCGGGGCAGGGGTCGCGGGAGGAGACGGGGCGGGGTCGCGGGGTAGAGATCGCAGGAGGTGTAGGGCTGGGGTCGCCAGGTGGGGATCGTGGGAGGGGAGGGGGTCGAGGGTCGCAGCCCGCGGGGTCGGAGCTGCGGGGAGGGACACGAGGGAGCCAAGGCAGTGGACGGCGGCTGCGAAGCCTGAATCACCTTGATGAGCGGAGAGACCTGCACCGGCGGCGCCATCTTGTCCCTGACCTTCGCACCGGAAGCACAACCCGCAGACGGAGGAAGACGCCACACAAGCCCGCACAGCCGTTGCGGCAAAGGCGGAGCTGGGCGGACGCATGCGCTGTTAGCTGCGAGAGCGCGGAGGCGGGGGGCGCCCCTGGCGGCCGGAGGGGGACTGAGCCCGCCTGCGCGGGGTGACGTCACAAGCTGCGCAAGCGCACACGAGCTGGGGCGCGCGCAGATGACGTCCGGCTGCGCCTGGGCGGTTGCTGCACGAGGCGGGGTCTCCGCAGCGTGGGCCGGGGGTCCACACCCGAGACCGCGGACCCGGGCGGACTGTGCCCTCCCGCGCGGGGTGTCCGGGGCCTGAGATCGGGGCGGCTCGGGCGGGTCCAGCCCCGCGGCCGGCGCCCACCTGAGGGCGGCCTGGGCAGGGAGCTGGGGGTCCCGGAGCCGAGTGTGAGCCGAGTGCCGGCGGCTCCCGGGCAGGGCCCTTCCCGTGCGGGGCCGTGGCCTCTGGCCAGCGTCTGTCTCCTGCCGGGCCGCGGGAGCATGGCCCCCCGGCCCCTTTCCTGTGGCTGCTCCCCTGGGAGCACCGGGCCACCCGCCCGTCCCCGCGGACCCCCCTCACTCCCGTCCCGAGGAGGGGCCGGGGAAGACCAGCCCGCAACAGAGGCTGCTCCCTTGTCCCCGACGCCAGCCCTCAGGACCCACAGCCCCGAGCTCCGGGGCCCACCGAGGCCCAGGCCTGGGGACCACTGAGCCCACACTGGTCTCTGCTGGCCCCTGTCCACGTCCCGAGGTGCTGACCCGCCAGCCCGGGGGACACCAGGCCTGCGGTCGGTGGGCAGCCGTGCGGCTCCCACGTCCTGGGTCTTCCTGGACGCAGCCCTGCCCCTCGTGCGGGGCCACCCACGGGCCCCTCTAGCGGTGAGGCAAGGCCTCCTGTGCCACAGGCTCCCGGCCCCGCACGGCTACAGGCAGAAGCAACCGGAGAACCACGGCTGGGGCCCGGCTAAGGCGAAGCATCGCAAACTCAGGCCCTCCCCCGCGTGGGGAGGACCCACGAGCCTGGCGTTCTGAGCCACCTCTGGCCTCTGCTGGCTTGCTCTGGGGTCCGGGCTCTGGGCCTGTCTGCTTGAGAAACCGGGAAATCACGGGCCTGTTTCCTGGGCTGGGGATACCGAGGCCGATCCTATAGGGCCGCGGACGGGTAGCGGTTTGTGGCCGGTTAGGAACCCGGGCGGCACAGCAGGAGGCGAGGAGCGAGGAGGTAGCAGGGCCGCCGAGCCCCGCCCTCTGCAGATCCCACAGGAGCATGACCCCTACTGCGAACTGCGCGCGCCGGGGATCTGGGTCGCGCGCTCTGTACGAGAATATAATGCCTGGTGAAATGAGGTGCAGCAGTTTCATCCCAAAGCCTTCCCCATACCCTCCCACACGCGGAAAAACTGTCCTCCATGAAACGGTCCCCCGTGCCAAGAAGGGTGGGGACCTTTTTGGGGCCACCCGATCTCTTCTCCAGCTTCTGTGAGGTGCCCTGGCCCCCTGAAGACTCCTGCCCGAGGCTTCTGCCTGAGCCCTGTCCTCAGGGGGCCAGAAGCAAACCCCAGCGCCTCCCACTGCTCGCTGAGGAAGTCGCAGGTGCATGCTGGATCCACAGAACCGTCTTGGCCCCGTAAAGCCCCTCCTTTGGCTGGGGCACACGCCCTCAGGGGACAGTGGGTTTTCCCTTCACTGCATTTTAAAATAAACTAGACTCCTCAGCAACTCCTGCGTCCAGAATCAAAAATAAGTGTCTCTGGGGCCCAAGGTTGGGGGTGAGGGAGACATACCAGCAGCTGCCACTGGAGGCGGGGCGTGTGTTTTCACCAGCAGAGAACACACTCGGGCACACACACTGCCCAGGGAAGACCCTCTGAAGCCGATGGAGCCTGCCTTTGCTCTGGCCCCTTTCCCGGGCTTAGTGGGGGCGGAGGTCCCACCTGGCTCAGGACACCGCCCACCGGGGCCTCTGCAGCTGCCCGGTCAGCTGTCAGTGCAGAAGCCGATACTCCCCCGGCTCAGGCTCTGCTGCTATATTTAGCGATGTGCTCAGACTCCAGCGGCCTGGGACCCCTCTGCAGGGGGCTCGGCAACCCTTCTCACGTTCCCGGTGGCCTCGGGGTGGGAGGGGGCTCCCAACCATGCTTCCCCCTTGGGTGTGGTTCTTCCCACTCTTGCAGCCCATCAGTGCCCCTGGAGGTCACACCCAGACGTCACTGGACTGGGAGCCCTTGCTCCCAGCCCCAGGTTCCCAAGCCTGGTCAGACATTCGCCCCTTGCAGGCTGCCCCAGCTCCCTCCTGGGTAGGTTATGCCTCCCAGGGTCCTCGACCTCAGGTGTCTGTGCTGCCTGAGGCCGCTGACCCTGGGGATGGAGCCCCAGCATCTCAGGGGATGCTGACTGTGAATTCGTCCCTCAGGGGGGTAGGACCTCCACTCGGGACTGCAAGTGGCACTTGTCTTTTTAGCTTGGAGACACGGTGGCGCCCCCAGGGCCCCCACCTGGCTGCTGTGGCTGCACACACTCGCTCCCACCCCCCGCCCCTGCAGCCCAAAGGGGCAGCTGCCCTGGGTCCTACTGCCTGCTGCCTCCCACCCAGATGCAGGCCTGGGGGCTCTGAGAGCTTGTTATCTGCTCAGCCTGCAGGCCTCCTCCTTGATTCTGCTTGGCCTGCCCACCCTCCTCCCACCCCTTGGACCAGGGCATCTGGATTCTGATCCTGAGGTGGCCTCCAACGTCAGGTACCACCAACAGACCCTGGGCCAGGTCCCTCCCCCAGACTCTGCCCCTGAGGCCATGTTATAGGGGGAAGAGCAGACTCAGGGTCCTGGCAGCCCCATCCCGGCCCATCTGAGCAACCTGGCCATCTCCAGGGTACCAGAAATGTCAGCACCCATGGGCCAGGCAAGGAGCTCCCAGCCATGAGGTCAGAAGAGGTGGTCCCAGGGCCAAGGCTATGGACTGACTTTTCTGCCACCGAGGCAGGGAGAGGCGTGGACACCCCTGACACACAGTGTGCTTGGCAGAAGCCTGGTGACCAGCTGCAGTCGCCCCCAGTAGCTTTGTGAAAATCTAGAAAAGATGCCCCTTCCTCTGGCTCCTACAATTCCAGGGTGCCCAGGCTGCCAGCCAAGAGCATGTGCAGGTGGCCCTGGTGACACCCAGAATCCTTGGGAGAACAAAGCCTCCCTGGAGGCAGGGGACATGTGGGTGGGAGGTAGTCCTGGCCAGAGGTGCCTGGGGGGGCTGGGGACCTTGCGGGGTGGGGCACGGCAAGGGTGTGAGTCACTGCTGGGCTGCCAAAGCTCCTTCTGCAGTTGTCCAGTCCCCTGGGGTGGCCCCAAGCCTGTCCTTGTAGGGAGTGGCAGCCGGAGTCCGAGCTGCCCTGGGGGACCAAGCAGGAGCTTAAGATGGGCAAGATCCAGGGCTCTAGGCAGATGCATTGAAGCAGGCAGAACCAGGCATGGTAAGTGGTCGGCCACGCAGGCCTGAGGCAGGCGTGAGTGTGAGCTGTGCCGTATGTGTGTGTGTGCACAGACAAGAGCCTGGGCATGCCTATGCATGTGTGTGTGTGCGTGCACTCCACACACTCACGAGTGTAAATGCATATATGTGCATGTTATATGTGCATATGTGAGCGTGTATGTGCGTGTGTGATCATGCAGTGTACTTGTGTGTGTGCTGTGTATGCATGTGTGTGTGCACAAGCGTGTGTATGTGCGTGTGTGATCATGCAGTGTGTGAGTTCAGGTGTGGGCGTGTGTTTTGTGTTCATATGTGCGTGTGTGTGTGCTGTGTGTTCGTATGTGAGGGTGTGTATGAGCGTATATGCGTGTGACCGTGCAGGTGTGGGCGTGTTTTGTGTGGTAGGAGGTACATGCTCCAGCCCTGGTGAGAGTCAGAGGTAGGATGAGGGTGTTCCTGGCCTTCATGAAATCCCGGTACCCAGAACAAGCCCACCCAGAGTCCACTTGCCCTTCAAGCCTTCGGAGGCTGAGCTGGCTGCTGCTGGACCAGGAACCCTGACCCCTGTGCTCCATGGGTATCTGGGAGCCACTGTCCCTTCCCAACTCCCTGTGCTGAAGCTGTCACTGCCTCCGCATCCCCACCCAGCTGCCCAGGCTTGAGGCTGGTGTGCCCCTCAGCGGTCTGTCCTCCTCCAGCCCCAGGGCTGAGGTCCACCCTTCATCTGAGTTAAGTCTCTCAAAACTCCGGGTGCCCTGGAGGGTTTCCTCAGCCGTGGTGCTCCCTTTGCAGGCCAGCAGGAAGACCAAGAAGAAGGAAGGGGGGGCCCTCCGGGCCCAGAGGGCGTCATCCAATGTCTTCTCCAACTTCGAGCAGACTCAGATCCAGGAGTTCAAGGAGGTGAGACTTTCCAGCCTCAATGAGAGCCCCTGTCCTCACTCGGGGTGCTGAGGAGCCGGGAGCAGCGGGCAGGGGCAGAGCCCATCCGGGCCAGCAGCACAGCAGCCCCGGCCTTGGTTCCCAGGCGTTCACACTCATGGATCAGAACCGAGACGGCTTCATTGATAAGGAGGACCTGAAGGACACCTATGCCTCCCTGGGTAGGTACCCAGGCAGAACGCCTCAGCCCTTGAAGGAGGTGAACACAGAATGTCCTCCAGCCCCAGACGCCCAGCCCCTCCTCCTCGAGTGGATCCAGGGCCCCAAAGCTGCGAGGGGCTGGCCCTGGCCTCCCTTGGCTCCATCAGAGCTGGCAGCGAGCGTCCCAGGGTGAGACAGGGTGGGTGGTATAGCCCACACCTGAAACTTGGAGTGGGCTTTGGGCAGCTCCAGGGAGGGGCCGGTACTCGGTGGGATGCCACAGGCAGCCAGGCAGCTTGCCCCCAAGCTGGACCACAGAGCTGACAGAGGGTATGCAGAATCTGCCAGCTGAACCACAGAGCTAACAAAGGGTGTGGGGACTTTGCTGGGCCAGATCACAGAGCTGGGGGTGGGGAGGGCCTGGAGACCCTGCCCAGCCAGACCACAGAGCTCAGGGGGAATGGAAACCATGCCCAGCCTCTGCAGCACAACCCAAGTATGGTGGGGACCCTACCCTCCCCAGCCTCAGTTCTCCCTGTGGGATGTTCTGTTCCCAGCAGCTGCCCCTGGCCTGAGGCAGTAGGGCATGGGGCTTCGGTCCTGCCCTGGGAGCTGGGGAGTGATTTCTCCTTGGGGTGGGAGGGTCGCAAGTGCCCCACTTTCCTCCCGGCCCTGCTTTTACCAAAGTAAGGAGAACAGAGCTCCCAGCACCTTCCCGAGCTCTGTGTCACCTCCTCCCTCAGCGCTTAGTCCTGGGGCTCAGGGTTTGGGGTGAAGTGAACACAGATGCACCCCCTGCCCCACACGCCGGAGCCAAGCTCCTCCTTCCCACTCCCTTCCCGCCCCTCCCATCTACCTGCCTGGCCTGGTGCTGGAGTCCTGCTGGGGGGACAGCAAACAGCAACAGGCCGTGCCCCGTGACACCCCCGAGTCTGTGACAGGCAAGACCAACGTCAAGGATGACGAGCTGGACGCCATGCTCAAAGAGGCCTCGGGGCCCATCAACTTCACCATGTTTCTCAACCTGTTCGGGGAGAAGCTGAATGGTGAGCACTGGTGGGACAGGCCTTGCCCTCCTAGTTCATTTCTGGCACTTAGAGATCCAGATGTTTCACATAAAAATCCTTCTTTTCCGGCTGGTTGTGGTGGCTCACCAAAATGCTGTAATCCCAGCACTCTGGGAGGCCAAGGCGGATGAATCACCTGAGGTCAGCCGTCTGAGACCATCCTGGCCAACATGGTGAAACCCCATCTCTACTAAAAATACAAAAAAAAAAAAAAATTAGCCAGGCACGGTGGTGCGTGCCTGTAATCCCAGCTACTCGGGAGGCTGAGGCAGGAGAACCACTTGAACCTAGGAGGCAGAGGTTGCCATGAGCTGAGATCTCACTCCAATCCAGTGAGCTGGACTGCACTCCAGTCCAGGCCATAGTGTGAGACTTTGTCTCAAAAAATAATCCCTCTTTTCCAATCTCTGGAGAGGCCCTAGGGCCTGGTGCTCTGGAAGCCAACAGCTGTGGGGCCCCATCAGCCTCATCAGAGCCTTGAACTCAGGCCCTCAGGCCCCACTCCTGCCCCACATGCTGTCTGACCCACCGTCAGGGACCTCGGTCACCACTCGCCCCCAGCTCCAGGCTTGGGCTGACCCTGGGCACCGTGAAAGTCATTACACCCCAGGGCAGGAGTGCCCGACAAGCTCCCCTAGGGGTCAGGAGTGGAGAAGGCCTTTAGGCAGAGGACACCTTGTGGCAGAGGCTGGGAGTCCCGGGAGAAGGGGTCTGGCCTCCTGCCATCTGCCCTCGGCAGCCGCAGCAAAACTGCGACTGGAAGCCCAGGGCTGAAGGCACATTGGTGGCAGGTACCGACGCAGAGGAGACCATTCTAAACGCCTTCAAGATGCTGGACCCAGAGGGGAAAGGAAAAATCAACAAGGAGTAGTGAGTGTCTGGGTCGGGTAGGGCGGCCCGGCCTCCAGGGGTCCCCAACAATCTCACCCTGCCCCAAAAGGGACAGTCAGCCACCAGACAACACACCCACTCCACCTCTGACCAGGTTTAGGGTCACCAGGAGCAACCCAGGATCCCAGCTGAGTGGGGGGGACCAGCCTTGCCCGCTGCAGCAACCAGCTGCTGGTGCCTGGGGGCACTTCCACTCAGGGCACTCCATCTTCAGCTCCTGCCAGGTGCTGAGAATGTGCCAGGCTCTTACATGTCACCTCCCTCAGGCTCTGTCCCCATCAGCGGCCCCTAGAGGGGACCCCAGCAGTGATGACCCCTGAGTGTGTCCTCTAAGTTCCTTCAGGCTCTGTCCCCATCAGTGGCCCCCCAGCTGCCCCTGCCCAGCAGTGATAACCCCTGAATGTTGCTGGGAAGGGACCTGCCCAGGGCTACACTCCTGCGGGAAGGGTGGGAGTGCAGTGAGCAGGTGCAGCATGGGGGAAGGGTGCGAGTGTGGTGAGCAGGTGCACTGTGGGGGCCCCTAGCGCACCTGAGCCCTTCCGAGGAGTCTCCTGCACCTCCTCATCAGGCCGCACTGATCCCCTGACCCCCTCTCCTGGTCCTCAGCATCAAGCGTCTGCTGATGTCCCAGGCTGACAGGATGACTGCGGATGAGGTCTGGCGCCCGGCTCCCCTGCTCGCACGGGCCTCTGCCAAGCCCAGGAGGGGAGGGCAGGGCTTCCGGTGTCAGCTGGGGGGGGACGCGGGGCCGGAGGGACCCAGGACAGCAGACAGGCGGGGGAGGGGCTCCCGAAGTGCCCGTTTGAGGGCAGGGTCAGCGGCTGGAGCGTCGGTCCTGGCCTGAGGGGTGGGGCTCACATCTAGGCTGTCCCACCGCCACCCCTACCCCCGCTTCCAGCCCCAGTGCCACCTGCCAGAACCCCGGTCCCCCCCACACCCCACACGGTCCTCCCCGACGTTGCTGAAGGGCCCAAGCCCGACACCCGGACCCAGGCTGTGGCTGCAGCCGCCGCCCCCACCAGCCCCTCCCGCCCCGTTCCACCTCCGCCGGGCGCAGAAGCCACACCGGGCCGCTGGGGGTTCGCGCCTGTAATTCGCCCGCAGGAAGCCCCTCGCCCCGCCCCGGCCTGAGCGCGGCCCCGTCCCCGCGGCAGGTGGACCAGATGTTCCAGTTCGCCTCCATCGACGCCGCGGGCAACCTGGACTACAAGGCGCTGAGCTACGTGATCACCCACGGGGAGGAGAAGGAGGAGTGAGGCGCGGCCCCTTCAATAAACCTGGACGCTGGGACCTGCCTGGAGTCCGAGTCCGCTCGCGGGGTCACCAGGCGGGGGCCGGGGCGGGGGCTCCGGGGCCTTCTGGATCCTCCAGCGAGGCCACATCCCGTGCGCTCTGGAGTCGCGGCGCTGCGCCCAGGACCCAGTCCCGTCCCGCGCCCCCTCCGTCCATCCCGGGCCTGAGTCCGCGCTGCCCACGGCCGCCCTGCCTGGTCCGGGTCCACACAGCGTCCTCCGGGGTCCGCGTCCACACAGCGTCCTCCGGGGTCCGGGTCCACACAGCGTCCTCCGGGGTCCGGGTCCACACAGCGTCCTCCGGGGTCCGCGTCCACACAGCGTCCTCCGGGGTCCGGGTCCACACAGCGTCCTCCGGGGTCCGGGTCCACACAGCGTCCTCCGGGGTCCGCATACACACACGGGGCCTGCCTGTTCCTTGTCCACACAGCGTCCTCCGGGGTCCGCGTCCACACACGGGGCCTGCCTGTTCCTTGTCCACACAGCAGTCGCCTTCTCTCTCAGACACGCATCAGCCTCGGGGGCTCTCCCACGCGTCCTGGGTGCACCCAGCTTTCTGGCGGGGCCAGCGCAGCCCCGGGGGACCGAACCTGCCTCCCCTTCGTGCCCCCCCAGTCGGTCTGCGTGGGGCTCTGGGAGGAGGAGGCAGGGCCCAGAGAAGCGGCCCCAGGAACAAACTGTCCCTGAGCTTCCTGCAGCTTCCAAGCTGGAACCGCCGTGCTGGGGCCTCAAGCGGTGGCTTGCGGGGGGCATGCCCGGTCCTCAGCGCCTGGGCGTGCGTTCTGGGTGGCGGGGGACCTGCCGGACTCGGCCTGTAGGCGCCGGTATGGGGTGTGGAAGAAGAGCACCACGATGCAGCTGAAGAGGGTGCAGAGGCCGGCCATCAGCAGCAGGGACACTGGGGACACACAGCACAGCTGTCCCCACAGCCACGCCCCAGGGCCACAGATGGGCAGAACCCGATGCTGACCCATGGTGACCCCACCACCCCGACCACAGACTGACTCCAGAGAGCCCACCCCCAGCCCCTGACAGCCTCAGAGGTGTTTGCAGAGCCAGGTCCTGAAAGCTGGGAGCTCTGAGGTCACCAGCAAGGGATCTGAGACATGAGTGTGCCAGCCCCACCTCTGATCACTGCCACACCTGTCCTGCCTCACCTGTCCTGCTCCTGGGGACTCTCTGTGTGGGGCTCACCTATCTTGTTCCCCAAGGACTCCCCTCGTGGAACTCACCTGTCCTGTTCCCCCAGGACTCCCCATGTGGGGCTCACCTATCCTGTTCCCTGAGGACTCCTCGTGTGAGGCTCACCTGTCCTGTTCCCCTGGGTCTCCCCGTGTGGGGCTCACCTGTCCTGCTCCCCAGGGACTCCCCATGTGGGGCTCACCTATCCTGTTCCCCGAGGACTCCTCGTGTGAGGCTCACCTGTCCTGTTCCCCTGGGTCTCCCCGTGTGGGGCTCACCTGTCCTGCTCCCCAGGGACTCCCCGTGTGGGGCTCACCTGTCCTGCTCCCAGGGACTCCCCGTGTGGGGCTCACCTGTCCCGTTCCCCTGGGACTCCCCGAGTGGGGCTCACCTGTCCCGCTCCCAGGGACTCCCCGTGTGGGGCTCACCTGTCCCGTTCCCCAGGGACTCCCCGTGTGGGGCTCACCTGTCCCGCTCCCAGGGACTCCCCGTGTGGGGCTCACCTGTCCTGTTCCCCTGGGTCTCCCCGTGTGGGGCTCACCTGTCCTGCTCCCAGGGACTCCCCGTGTGGGGCTCACCTGTCCTGCTCCCAGGGACTCCCCGTGTGGGGCTCACCTGTCCTGTTCCCAGGGACTCCCCGTGTGGGGCTCACCTGTCCTGCTCCCAGGGACTCCTCGTGTGGGGCTCACCTGTCCAGTCAAGTGGACCCTCCCCACGCACACAGGTGGAGACGGACGGTTCCGAGCGTCGCACACTTAGTGCCATCAGCAGCGTCATGATGAGCATGCCCTCAGCCTGCCTGGACACACAAGGCCCCCAGTCCCCATGATGGCTGCACGGCCCACCCACCAGCCCCCCACTGCGCTACCACCCCCCAGCCCCCACGATGGCTGCACTGCCCACCCCCTCAGCCCCCCACTGCGCTACCACCCCCCAGCCCCCATGCCGCACGGCCCACCCCCTCAGCTCCCCCACTGCACTACCACCCCGCACCCCCATGCTGCACGGCCCATCCCCCAGCCCCCCACTGCGCTAC
>CM052650.1:443473-464581 GCA_028533165.1 Leontopithecus rosalia
CTCCCTGGGTCCCGTCCTCCCGGGGTCCTGCCCTCTCCCGGGGTCCTGCCTGGGCTGGGTCTCGGCCTCCCTGGGTCTCGGCCTCCCGAGGTCCTGCCTGGGTCTTGCCTGGGTTGGGTTCCCCGTCCTCCCCGGGTCTCGCCCTCCCTGGGTCCCGTCCTCCCGGGGTCTCGCCCTCTCCGGGGTCCCTCCTGGGTTGGGTTCCTCCCTGGGTCCCGTCCTCCCGGGGTCCCGTCCTCCCGGGGTCTCGCCCTCCCGGGGTCCTGTCCTCCCGGGGTCCTGCCTGGGTTGGGTTCCCCGTCCTCCCCGGGTCCCGTCCTCCCCGGGTCCCGCCCTCCCGGGGTCCTGCCCTCTCCGGGGCCTGCCAAGGGCTTCCCCGGCCAGGCCGTCGGGGACGCCGGAGAGCCGGCCCGGGGTTCTGAGCCTTCCGGGCCGGACACGGGCCGAGGCCGCAGCCTGAGGAGCGGGCGCCACAGGCCCAGGCCAGGCGGGGCGGACTGACTGACCTGCGGTCTCGGGGCTGCGGGCGAGCGGGGCGCACACGGGGTCCGCGCCGGAGGAGGAGGGGGCGCCGCTCCCTCTGGGTCCCCCCCAAGAGGGGGAGAAAAAAAGCCCGTCCGGAGTTTAAAACAAAGAGGCGGAAATGCCCGAGCCGAGCCGAGCGCCGCGTCGGGGGCGCCGCTCTCAGAGCATGCGCAATGTGCGGCTCGGCTCCCACCCCGCGGCCGGAGCGGGGGCGGGGCCGGGAGGCACGGGGCGGGGATAGGGGCGGGCATGGGCGTGGTCAGAGGGCGCAGGCGCGTCGGGGCCGGACTCGGCCGAGGGACCCGCGGGGCGCGAGGACCGGGGGCGGGGCAGGGGCGGGGAAGGGGGCGGGGAAGGGGCGGACACGGGCGTGGTCAGAGGGCGCAGGCGCGTCGGGGCCGGACTCGGCCGAGGGACCCGCGGGGCGCGAGGACCGGGGGCGGGGCAGGGGCGGGGCAGGGGCGGGGCCCCGGGGGCTAGGTGACTGACGGGGCCGCCCTGCGCTGGGGGACCCTGCGGGTCCTACACTATCGTGAGCTGGGGCGCTGGAGCTGTGGGATGCCGGCGTGGAACAGGAGTGGGGAGTCGTTAGCTAGTCTCATCTGGAGAGGGGGTGGCCCACGGAGTGACCCCGCAGCCGTCCACGTGGAGACGTCAAGAGTCGGACCCCGGGGAGCCTCCACCAGCCGTGGCACACCCCTTGGAGAAGTCGGGAGTCGGACCTCGGGGAGCAGCCACCAGCCACGGCTTGGGTCCGCTGCTGAGAGGAGACTGAGAAGAGCTGGGGCCCTCCAGAGACCTCCAGCACTGGGTGGGCGCGTTATTGGGGTGGGAGGAGGGCACAGAGCAGAGACGTCAACGTATACGGCTTTCCCAGGCGCACTGCTGCGGCCATGGGAGGGGAGGTAGGGAGGGCTCCCCGGAGCCATGGGGTGGCCCAGGGCAGAGGAGGTGCCCACCGGGGAGGCCTGCCTGGGATTGGGGTGCTGGAGCAGCTGGCCCTCCTCAAGAGCCCTGACTGCGGTTTTCAGCTGGGGAAGGTAGGCCTCAGATGTGGAGGGGAGGGCTGGGGTCATCCCTGAAGGAGGCAGGGGCAAGGTGTTGGTGCTCGAGTGCAAGGCAGGTGGCTAGAAGGGCCAGGAGCAGTCCTGGGCTGAGGGCGGCGGCCCCAGGAAGAGGCAGAGCAGTAAGCTGCGAAGGTTGAGGTAAGCTATGATCGCACCATTGCGCTCCAGCCTGGGCAACAGGAGTGAAACTCCATCTCAAACAAACCAACAAAAAGATGCTGTAAATGGGCTCTGGGGCGCCAGCTTGTTCTTACAAAACTGGAAAAGAGTGGGGACCAACCAGCCGCTCATCTTCCGTTACACACCCTGCGCCTCAAGGCGGCAAAGACCTGGGGAGTGCTTGCTTCTCTCTAGAAACATTCCAGCGGAATGAGGAATTACAGAATAAACTCCCCCTTTCACAACCCAGTGAGATAAGGACACAGGTAACAACCGTCACTGATGTGAACATCACCAGAGACACAGCTGGACGTTAGGAGCTTCCTGGCAGGAAACCGAAGGGGCTTCAACGAGATCTTGCTAAAAAATCCACCCTGGGCCGGGCGCAGTGGCTCACGCCTATAATCCCAGCACTTTGGGAGGCCGAGGCCGGTGGATCATGAGGTCAAGAGATCGAGACCATCCTGGTCAACAAGGTGAAACCCCATCTCTAATAAAAAATACAAAAATTAGCTGGGCAAGGCGGTGCGTGCCTGTAGTCCCAGCTACTTGGGAGGCTGAGGCAGGAGAATTGCCTGAACCCAGGAGGCGGAGGTTGCGGTGAGCCGAGATCATGCCATTGCACTCCAGTCTGGGTAACAAGAGCGAAACTCCGTCTCAAAAAAAAAAAAAACCACCCTGAATATGGGTGCAGCAGGCGCCCATCCACCACCCAGACTCAGCCCTCTGGCTGCTCCCCGGGAGCCCCTACAGTGAGTCTGTCCCAGGCCTTCTCCTGCAAGGGCGAGGGACAGCCCTGGGGCCACAGTGCAGAGGAGCTCAGGGGCAGCCCTGGGGGCACCTTTTCTTCCCATTTCACACTCCCTGCCCGTTTCTCACTTCCTAAGGTGGTCGCCTGAGGAAAGCTCCCAACCCAAGCCCAGAATCTCAGGCTCTGCTTCGTGGGGACCTGAAGACACTGATTAGGCCTCCGGGTGTCACACTGATTCACAGGATTCGGGGATGGCGGGAGACAGCTTGGAATGTAAGCAGAAACTCTCAGGACTAGAACTGTTTCTTCCACGACCAGTGTGCAGGGGATTGAAGAAGATACGAAAGGAGAAACGACCATCAAAAGGAAGTGGAGTGTAGACCAGCAGCCTTATTTGCATCCTGAGTCACGCACAGGGTAACAAAACAAAGCACATTACTCGGCAGTCTCGGTGATGACGCTGACTGGATACCTGATGATGCTGAAAATCGCCCAGGCCTGGTGGCTCACGCCTGTAATCCCAACACTGTAGGAGGCCAAGACGGGTGGATCACCTGAGGTCGGAGTTCAAGAGCATCCTGACCAACATGGAGAAACCCCGTCTCTACTAAAAATAAAAAAGTAGCCGGGCGTGGTGGTGCGTGCCTGTAATCCCAGCTACTCAGGAGGCTGAGTCACGAAAATCACTTGAATGTGGGAGGCAGAGGTTGTGGTGAGCCGAGATCACACCATTGCACTCCAGCCTGGGTGACAAGAGTGAAACTCCATCTCAAAAAAAAAAAAAAAGAAAAAAGACAATGAGGGCCTGTTATTAAGGTATAAGGATGGTGGTGTGGTTGTGCTTCTTCAAGAGTTCTTATCTGTTAGAGATAGACACTCAAATATATGCATGAAATGTGGGAGTGGCTGAGGCTTCCTCAGAATAATTTGGAGGAGTCTGGGTGGGAAGAGGCTGGCGAGGAATTCAGACCAAACAAGACTGGCCAGTGCTGGGTGATGGGTTCATTAACACTGATGACACAGTTATGTCTCTGTTTGTCTTTGCTTGAAATTTTCCATGATAGAACCTGTAAAGATTGCAGCCCACAGGCAGGGCAAGGTGGCTCACGCCTGTAAGCACGGCATTTTGGGAAGCCGAGGCAGGCAGATCACCTGAGATCAGGAGTTGACCAGCCCGGCCAACACGGTGAAACCCCATCTGTACTAAATGTACAAAAAAATTAGCTGGGTGTGGTGGTGCACACCTGGAATCCCAGCTACTCGGGAGGCTGAGGCAGGAGAATCACTTGAACCCAGGAGGCGAAGGTTGCAGCGAGCCGAGATTGCGCCACTCTACTCCAGCCTGGGCGACAGAGCAAAACTCCGTCTTAAAAAAAAAAAAAAAAAAGATTTCCAGTCTCCTTTGGTTTCTCCCTGCAGATGCCAGCCTGCCCTCTGGGAGCAGGAAGTGCCTGCAGGTGTCCTGCAGAGGAGGCCTCGTGGGAGTTTGTTGAGTGAACACATTAATGAATTCGTGTTTCAGTCAACTAGGTGGAAATCTTGGAAATAAAATTTATAGTCCTGGACACACACAAAAACCAGTCACCAGATAATTCACAAAGCAGTTGAAGAGCTTGGTGGAGCCGTAAGTGACAGTCCTGCAGATAGGGCAGCCGGGAAATGATAGAAGTTCCCAGGGTGAGGGGTGGGGTGGGGTGGGGTGGAGGAGCAGGCAGGGCCGAACTTGCAGACATGATGGTCCCACAACAGCAGCTCAGGAGGAGAGAGTCATGAGGTGCTGGGAACCAGCCGCAGCCATGTTTGTGAGTGCCCTTAGTCCTGGTGGTGACGAGGGATTGAGGAAAAAAAAAAGATGAAGACACAAGTAGAATTTTACACTATGGGTCCAGGTGACCAGCAAGCGTAGGGACTTTATCAGGTACATACACTTGTTAATTGAGGGGTAGGGGAGCAGGAAGGTGATCAGGGGATGCCTTGAAACTATTGGGAGAAGACTTGAGACTAATGTGGGCAACATAGCCATGGGGAGCGGTGTGGTCTGCAGTATTCAGTAGCAGACGTGATTCTTATGCAAACCTAGAACACTGAATTCCACCACCGGTTGCTCTCAAGGTGCATTTGCATCAGAAGCAGATAAGGCACCACCGGATCCGACCACACCCAATCCATCAAAGGGCTTTTATCTCCTCAGCATTGCAGACAGAGAGCAATCAAAATCACTCCAGATTGGGAGAACCTAGGCAGAGCCTGTGGCGTTCAGGTTATCTCTGCCCTGCAAGGCTTTCTTCCTTGCAAGCTCCCATCCGCAAAGATCTTGTGAGCAGGGGTCAGATCTTGTGAGCAGGGGTTGCCTCCCTTTTCAGAGATCTTGCACAAGTCCTCTTTAGGAGACCCTCGTGCAGCCTCCATGTTGAGAAGGCATTCGTGGGACCAAAGCCGTATTTCCTGCTCTGCAGCCGCCCCGAAGTGCTCCACAGTTTCACAGCGCTCTCAGATGGTCTTTACCTAAGGCCTCCTGTTGCCACTTAATTTCTGTTTTACTGCACCAATATTTGATATAGCTTAGTTTGGGGTATAAACTTCAGTATACAATAAGCAAAGCAAGCTTTTAATTATTTGATGGGAAATAACGTAGGTCTGCCCCTGGCCATCTTGACCCACAGTAAGAAGCTTCAGACTTGAGGCTAACCGGACTCCGCAGGTGGTGATGCAAACGTCGTGCTGTAGCAGGAGCAGCCTCGGGAAACGGATCTCAGGAAGGAGTTTATTCGGCCGGAAGCAAGGTGGCATAGTTGCCTAACAGCCAAGCTCCCCTAACAAAGGAGGGTTCCTTCTTTGTGTAGGCTTATACTTTAGATGTTACACTGGAAGAATCTTAGGTTTTTAACTTAACATATGAAAAGGGTCTCGGTTTATGTTGTACCAGGCCGAGCACAGAAAGTCAACACCAGGACAAAAGGATGCCAAATTGCAGGGTTTATTGCCAGCGACCACGGAGGACTCACATCTGTCCAACCCGTGGCAGAGAAAGAAGGGTGACAAGACCTTTTTATACCCGCAAAACCACCTTGGGAGTGGGGGTGAGGAGTGGAGATGGGGATGAAAGTCTTCAGACATTTCGGGGGCTGTAAATTACCTCCTGGGCAGAGAGGAGGGTGAGGGGCTCCGGACATTCCAAGGGCCAGGGGACTTTTGTCATTCCGATTGCCACTTAAGTGGTTTACAGAAGTCAAGATAAACATTAGTTTATACATTATTTGGGCAGGTGTGGGGTCCACAGATTTTTTAGTTGCTTGGCGCCAGGATGGAATTATCTGGGGGTGCTTACTCTGGTCATTACCGGTAAACAAAGGCCAGCAATTCTGGCAGTTACAGATAAGAGAAGGTATGTAGCTTTACCTCTCTGCATTCTGCAAAGTAAATTAGCAGTTTACAGAAGCCAAGGTTAGCAGTCATTGTGAGGAGAATGGAAACAGTTTTGTCTCTTTATAAAATGGCAGTGTACAGGTTCTAACTCTAGGCCAGCTATATCACAGTTTACAGTCTCAGGAATTACATATGAAAAGGGTCTCGGTTTACAGTCTTAGGAAGGAAAAGGGGAAGTTGATCTGAGCTGCCTCAGTCTCCCTCTTCCGTGCTGGGAATGTGCTCAGATGCCTGGCAGGACCCTGGATGTGGGGAGGCAGGTGCCTGTGAATGGGCAGAAGAGTCAGACCCTGAATGGCCCCCACATTGCCAACAAGTGAACCCAAGTACAATGTAACCACTGACCGAGAAACAACTCCAAATGTTCATCTGTGTGTGTGTGGTGTGTTTATTGTGATACGGACAAGAATCTGACTCTTGTTGCCCAGGCTGGAGTACCGTGGTGTGATCGTAGCTCTCTGCAACCTCTGCCTCTTGAGTTCAAGTGATTATCCTGCCTCAGCCTCCCAAGTAGCTGGGATTACAGGTGTGTGCCACCACCCCTTGCTAATTTTGTATTTTTAGTAGAGTTGGTGTTTTGCCATGTTGGCCAGGCTGGTCTTGAACTGCCGACCTCAGGTGATCTACACCTGCCTCGGCCTCCCAAAGTGCTGGGATTATAGGTGTGAGCCACTGTGCCCAGCCAGTGTGTGTGTGTTTTAACACAAAACTGAAACTCAGCGATAACCACCAGACAGTAGCTTATGGGTGTGGTGAGCAGGGAATGCACTCTGAAGCCCCGGCCTGCTCAGAAGAGCCTGGAGATGCTGCGTGGCCTCGGCCTTTCTTGGAAGTTAACTGTATGTGTTAAAAGCTGCTTTTCTACTCGGCTGTTTTCCTGCGCAGGAGCCATAGGGCTGGAGCAACAGGGTCTTGAGCCCCACTTCCTCAGGCACTGCAGCGACACGTGTCTCTGTGGTTCAGCCGGCCACCCGGAAGATCTGCAGGCGCAAGGCCTGGTGAGCCAGGGTGCCCGAATCACCCCGGGTCTCCGTGGCGACCTGTCTGGCCCACTGTGCGCTGCCCCAGCATTCAGTACTGTGACCTGGTTGCGGAATGTGGGGGAAGGAAGGACGGCTTTGCTCCCTCCCGGATCAGATGTTTTCAGGCCTTGGTGAAAACATCTCTCACTCACCCAAGAATGGGGAGGGGATCCCGGCGCACGGTGAGCTCATTTAAGTAAATATCTGACCCAAAGAATTTTGCAGAAAATGATTTATTTAGGCAGCGGGGGGTGGAGAGGGAGAGAAATAGAGAGATTGAGACCCCATGTTGCAGTGGGAGGGGATCCAGAGATGGAGTCCGCACAGAGAAGGAAGGACAGCTCCCACACTGTTGTGGGAGGGGCTCCCCAGAGGGAAAATCCCAATAGGTGAGGGGCAGGGGCTCTTTTAATCTGGGACTTATTCCCACCCATTGAAGTTCTCGTCCACTAAGAGGAGTTTTTTCAAACTTCCTCTGGAGTGGAACTCAGATTTTCTGAGTTCAATACTGGATTGGTTGCTATGCCCGAAATCAAAAGCCCCTCCTTCAAAGCCTTTCCCTCCTCCAAAGCCTTCCTCCAGCTTTCTAAACAGAAGAGCATACCTGGGCTCTCTACCTTTCCCAAGTGCAAAATCTTTTTTTTTTTTTTTTTTTTTTTGAGACGGAGTTTCGCTCTCCTTACCCAGGCTGGAGTGCAATGGCGCGATCTCGGCTCACTGCAACCTCCACCTCCTGGGTTCAGGCAATTCTCCTGCCTCAGCCTCCTGAGTAGCTGGGACTACAGGCACGTGCCACCATGCCCAGCTAATTTTTGTATTTTTAGTAGAGACAGGGTTTCACCATGTTGACCAGGATGGTCTCGATCTCTCGACCTCGTGATCTACCCATCTCGGCCTCCCAAAGTGCTGGGATTTCAGGCTTGAGCCACCGTGCCCAGCCTCCAAGTGCAAAATCTTAAGTTAGACAAAGACCTCTAAGCTCCTGGCTGGAGTCATGAAAGAATAGGCCGCACGTCGCTGTGAAGCTCTTGCCTTTGAAACATGCCCCTTGTGGACCTGGGAAGAGAAGTGAACATATTCTCTCAGCACAACAGGAAGGTGTGCGCCGGCTGCAGCCTCAGGCTGATGCATGGATCACGGAAATGCCAATAGTCCCGGCCACCTTCTTGTGAATGCGGCTGTGGCCAGCACTACAGAGTGGAACGAGAACCTTCTCACAGGAGCGTGGCCGGGACTATCGGCTTTTCTGTGGATCTGAGGAGGCGGAACAAGTCCACTGAGTCCCTGCAGGCCAGCGTGCAGTGGCTGAAGGAGACCACTCCAAACTCATCCTCTTCCCTGGAAGCCCTCAGCCCCCGGGAAGGAAGACGGTTCTGCTGAAGAACTGAAACTGCCACCCAGCGGGCGGGGCGGGTCACGCCCATCCCAAATGTCTGTAAGAAGAAGGAAGCCCGAGTCATCGTTGGGGAGGAGAATTTCAAAGCCTTTGCTCACCTCACATGGCCCGGGCCAGTGCCCAGCTCTTCAGCATACAGGCAAAAGGAGCCAAGGAAGCTGCAGAACAGGATGTTGAAAAGAAAAAATAAAGTCCTCCTGGGGACGTGCAATAAACCAGCAGTCATGCTGGGTCTCCAAAAAAAAAAAAAAAGAATGGAATAGCAATGCCTGGGCGCTTTGGCTCACACCTGTAATCCCAACTTTTAGGCCAAGGTGGGTGGATCACCTGAAGCACCAGCTGGCCAACATGGTGAAATCCTGTCTCTATTAAAAATACAAAAATTAGGTCAGGCGTAGTGGCTCAAGCCTGAAATCCCAGCACTTTGGGAGGCCGAGGCGGGTGGATCACAAGGTCAAGAGATCGAGACCATCCTGGTCAACAAGGTGAAACCCCGTCTCTACTAAAAATACAAAAATTAGCTGGGCATGGTGGCGCGTGCCTGTCATCCCAGCTACTCGGGAGGCTGAGGCAGGAGAATTGCCTGAACCCAGGAGGCGGAGGTTGCGGTGAGCCGAGATTGCACCATTGCACTCCAGCCTGGGTAACAAGAGCAAAACTCCGTCTCAAAAAAAAAAAAATTAGCTGGGCGCTGTTGCAGGTGCCTGTAATCCCAGCTACTTGGGAGGCTGAGGCAGGAGAATCACTTGAACCCAGGAGGCAGAGGTTGTGTTGAGCTGAGATTGTGCCATTGCACTCTAGCCTGAGTGACAGAGTTCCTGTGTTTCAAACACACACACACACACACACACACACACACACACACACACACACACACAGAATGCGCCACACAGAACATCCAGTGTGGACTTCAGTTAAGAAGAACCTGTCGTGGCCGGGCGCGGTGGCTCAAGCCTGTAATCCCAGCACTTTGGGAGGCCGAGGTGGGTGGATCACGAGGATCGAGACCATCCTGGTCAACATGGTGAAACCCCGTCTCTACTAATAATACAAAAAAAATTAGCTGGGCATGGTGACACGTGCTTGTAATCCCAGCTACTCAGGTGGCTGAGGCAGGAGAATTGCCTGAACCCAGGAGGCAGAGGTTGCGGTGAGCCGCGATCGCGCCATTGCACTCCAGCCTGGGTAACAAGAGCGAAACTCCATCTCAAAAAAAAAAAAAAAAAAAAGAAGAACCTGTCAATATCAGTTCATCAATCATAACAAATTTACCAAACTCATACAGGATGTAAAAAAGGGGAGGTGGAGTGCATGGCTTAGGGGAGACAGAGGTATGTGGGAACTCTGGATTTTCTGATCAATTTTTCCGTAAACCTAAAATTGCTCTAAAACATAAAGTCTAATAATTTAAAAAAGCAAATTACTGATAAATGTAGCCAAAGAGTACAAAACTAATATTCTGAAGACTACAAACCAGAACCAAAAGAACGTGAAGATGTCAGTTAACAGAAAGATGCCCTCGGTCGTGGTGGTAAGACACTATTGTTAAGGTGTCAGTCTCCACCCTAATCATTCAGCGCAACCCCCATCAAAGCCCTATCGAGATCTGCTGACACTGACAAGCTGATCCTAAAATTTACATGAAAATTCAGGGGACTCAGAATAGCCAAAACAACCTTAAAAAGAACAAAATTGGCCAGGCCTACCTGGTGGCTCCCACCTGTAACCCCAGCACTTTGGGCGGTTGAGGCGGGCAGATTACTTGAGGCCAGGAGTTCAAGAATGACCTGACCAACATGGTGAAACTCCATCTCTACTAATAATACAAAAATTAGCCAGGCGTGGTGGCAGACGCCTGTAATCCCAGCTATTTAGGAGGCTGAGGCAGGAGAATTGCTTGAATCTGGGAGGTAGAGGTTGCGGTGAGCCAAGATCATGCCACTGCATTCCAGACTGGGCGACAGAGTGAGACTCCATCCCAAAAACAAAGAATAAGAACAAGAACAAAAAAAACAAAAATAGATGCCCATTTCCAACATATTCAATAAAAATTTGATAACATACCCCGTCTCTACTAAAAATACAAAAATTAGCTGGGCATGGTGGTGTGTGCCTGTAATCCCAGCTACTCAGGAGGCTGAGGCAGGAGAATTGCCTGAACCCAGGAGGCGGAGGTTGCGGTGAGCCGAGATCGTGCCATTGCACTCCAGCCTGGGTAACAAGAGTGAAACTCCGTCTCAAAAAAAAAAATTTGATAACATACACAAAGTAGTCACGCCACATGATATGCAAAAGGTTAGCTATCAGTCATACCTGTAGATAAATTAGACACCTACACTACACACAGACGTGTGCACACAAACACGATGCCTACCTGCTCAAAAATACACCACACCGTACCCACACGCAAACAATTAAATACCCGTCTCAAGGTCTTAGAGCAAGCCAGACCCTCCTGGGAGGCAATTCTTCATGTCAGGTTTCTGCACGTCCAGATTCTCAGTCACTGAAACATGTTAAGGATGTTTGTCTTGGCTGGGCACAGTGGCTCATGCCTGTAATACCAGCACTTTGGGAGGCCAAGGCAGGTGGATCGCCTGGGGTCAGGAGCTTGAGACCACCCTGTCCAACATGGTGAAACCCCGTCTCTACTGAAAACACAAAATTAGCTGGGTGTGTTGGCATGCACCTGTAATCCCAGCTGCTTTGGAAGGCTGAGGCAGGAGAATCGCTTGAACCCAGGGGGCGGTTGTTGCAGGAAGCCGAGGTTGTGCCGCTGCCCTCCAGCCTGAATAAAAGAGTAAGACTCATTCACAAAAAGAAGAAAAAGAGTGTTTGTCCTGGAGATGCTCTAAGACCGTGATGCCTAACCAAGGAGTCTCCCTCTCTGGAGACGTTTCTTTCAGGGTAGGAAGGACAAAGACCTCCCCCGCCTCCACAATGCCCCCACCTACCTCTCTCCCTGGAGAAGGCCTACTTACACTCCAAACAAGGGGCCAGGTTTCTCTCTCTGGAAGGGAGGATAAGGAGACCCCTAGCAGCCCTATAAAGGATAAGAGTTTTAGCTGGGTGCAGTGGCTCACGCCTGTAATCCCAGCACTTTGGGAAGCCGAGGCAGGAGGATCACCTGAGGTCAGGAATTCGAGAGCAGCCTGGCCAATGTGGTGAAACCGTGTCTCAACTAATAATGTGAAAATTAGCCAGATGTAATGGCGGGCACCTGTAATCCCAGCTGCTTGGGAGTCTGAGGCAAGAGAATTGATTGAACCTGGGAGGCCGAGGTTGTGTCGAGCCAAGATTGCACCATTGCACTCCAGCCTGGGCAAGAAGAGTGAAACTCTGTCTCAAAAAAGAAAGAAAAGGAAAAAAGAAAAGGTAAGAGAGCTTCCTGAACTCAGAGTTCTCCCCCTCCCGGCACCCAGTGCCTGTCCAGGTTCCACCTGCATCGCCCGAGGCTGAGACATGGAGACCAGTTGGCAGCTGCCTTTGCCGGGAGTGGTAAATGCTCTCTGTCTGTGACAGGACCTAATGTGACCCGGGTCCATGTATGTGTGAAACTGGCCGGCCGGCTTGTTAGCTTGTGAGCAGAGCAAAGTCTGACACTTCCAGGCTCCGATTTAACATTCTCATTTTATCACACACACGGTACACACCCATCTGCTGTATCTGCCTTTACACAAAAAATTGGATGCCCATTTTATCCTGTACAGACAAAAAAAAAGATAACCATTTATACCATATGTATACACACAAGACAGAGGCCCCTCTCATACCATATATGCAAAAAAACTAAAATTATCCAACTCACATCACACACAGGAAAATACTGTATAGCCTTACATGACACAACTGGATGCCGGTCTCATACCAGACACATACACAAAATTGATGATCACACCTACACCAGAATAGTAGACACCCACCACGTGCTCACACACACACACACACCACACACTCATACTCATTTCATCCATGAAAGTAGATACCTGATCACACAATATACAAAACATTGGATAACTATTTTTTTTTTGAGACGGAGTTTCACTCCTGTTGCCCAGACTGCAGTGCAATGGCTCAATCCCAGTTCACGGCAACCTCCACCTCCTGGGTTCAAATGATTCTCCTGCTTCAGCCTCCTGAGTAGCTGGAATTACAGGCACTACCACCACACCTGGATAATTTTTTGTATTTTTAGTAGAGATGGGGTTTCACCATGTTGACCAAGCTAGTCTCAAACTCCTCACATCAAGTGATCTGCCCACCTCGGCCTCCCAAAGTGCTGAAATTACAGGTGTGAGCCGCTGTGCTGGCCTTAGTTGATTTAGTAAGTTTATTATTGTTATTTTTTTTTAAGATGGGGTTTCACCATGATGGCCAGGCTGGTCTTGAACTCCTGACCTCAGGTGATCCACCCACCTCGACCTCCCAAAGTGCTAGGATTACAGGCGTGAGCCACCGCGCCCAGCCTAGAAAGTTTATTATTTTTTAAATTTTTATTATTTTTTCGAGACAGTCTCGTTCTGTTGCCCAGGGTGGAATGCAATGGCGAGATATTGTCTCACTGCAACCTCGGCCCTCCGTGCCTCAGCCACCCAAGAAGCTGGGATTATAGGCGCTCACCACCGCGCCCAGCTAATTTTTGTATTTTTAGTAGAGATGGGGTTTCATTGTATTGGCCAGGCTTGTCTCTTGGCCAGGCTGGTCGTGAACTCCTGACCTCATGATCCAGCCTCCCAAAGTGCTGGGATTACAGGCATGAGCCACCGCGCCCTGCCCCCAGCTTGGTTTTACGAATTTTGGAGACATGAACTCAATCGATATATGTAGCATGCACGTTGGTCCCGTCTGGTAAGGCAGAACAGCTTGAGGAGGTGGACGGATTCAGGTCACAGGTGGATTTGAAGATTTTCTGACTGGCCATTCGTTGAAAGAGTTATTCTAAAGACCTGGAATCAAATAGAAAGGAGCGCCTGGGTTAAGATGAGAGGTTGTGGAGACCAAGGTTTTCTCACGCAGACGGAGCCTCCAGGGAGCAGGCTTCGGCAGGAATAGATGGCAAATGCCTCTTACCAGATCTCTGCAGTGAAGTGTGAGGCTGGTCTGATTCCCGCTTCCCCTCATGGCCTGAACTAGTTTTTCAGGATAATTTGGAATGTCCTCCACCAAAGGGAGGGTACACCCATTGGTTAGCAGCTTAGAATTTTAATTTTCGTTTACAAAAATGGAAACAGGAGAACACCAGCTCCTTCTACCATTTACACCAAATCCTCCATGGAGGAGAGGCAGGAGGGTTCCCTGGGCTCAGATTCAAGGTGCCTTGACCTTAGGGCTCACAGAAGCCCCACGCTGGACAGGGAGGAGAGGAGGAGGACACGGAGGGCTCCTCTCTGGTGGGCTGACTGGAATGGCAGTGGCCTGGCAGGTGCCAGAGCCCTCGCTTGTGTAGGTAAATCAGCAGGCTCACAGCACGCCTCTGTGAAGGGATGGACCTTCCACATGCTTCAGGATACAGTCACAGTGTTGCCTTGGGGCAGCCCGGGTCTTCAGGTCTGGGTGTGCACATCCCAAGTGGACCTTCAGGTCCGGCCCTGAGGAGGCGCAGACACAGGTGGGAGTGATGGCACGCAGGTGCAGAGACGAGGCAGGTACACAGGGAACCGGGCAGGTCCAGGAGGCTCCCTATGGGAAGTGGCACTCCACCCAGGAACCTGTCTGGAGGGTTCTTTTCTTGTGGAGGAGCCTGTAGCTGAGAGGCCACACGGCTCACTGGTTCTGTTTTTACCCTGAAGTTGTGCTGGGCGGTCCTTCACCCTGGGCTTTGGGGTTCTCCAGGAGGGGCAGATAAACCAAGCGGAGGAGCGGCTGGAGAGGCCAGGCCGTCTCAGTGCAGCAGGTGAAATTTCCTCCCCGAAGGCCTCTGAAAAGGCGGCCTAGCTGATCCTCCAGTCTTGGGAGAGTGATTGTTTTCAGTGGCTGGATTTTGAACAAGATACTGTTTAGAGAAGACAGATTAGTCCGAAATTAATGAATGCTAGTCTGGGATGCTGATAGAAGTCTACACAGGGCCGGGCGCGGTGGCTCATGCCTATAATCCCAGCACTCTGGGAGGCCGAGGCGGGTGGATCACAAGGTCAAGAGATCGAGACCATCCCTGTCAACATGGTGAAACCCCGTCTCTACTAAAAATATAAAAATTAGCTGGGCATGGTGGCGCGTGCCTGTGGTCCCAGCTACTCGGGAGGCTGAGGTGGGAGAATTGCTTGATCCCAGGAGGCGGATGCTGCAGTGAGCCAAGATCGCGCCATTGCACTCCAGCCTGGGTAACGAGAGGAAAACGCCGTCTCAAAAAAAAAAAAAAAGAAGTCTACACGGGGTTGAAAGAAGAGAGATAATAACATTGAAATGCACATTTAGCCATAACTGTGTCTGTTAAGTATTATTTAAATAAGCTTTTGAAGATCCTTCTTTTTTTCATTTTTTAAATTTATTTATTTAATTTTTTTAAAAGATGGGATTTCACCATGATGACCAGGCTGGTCTTGAACTCATGACCTCAGGTGATCCACCCACCTCGGCCTCCCAAAGTGCTAGGATTACAGGTGTGAGCCACCCACTGAACCTGGCCAATCCTTTTCTTTATTTCTCTTTTTTTGTTTTGAGACAGAGTCTCTTTCCATCGCCCAGCCTGGAGTGCAGTGTGTGATCTTGGCTCACTGCAACCTCCGCCTCCCGAGTTCAAGCAATTCTCTTGCCTCAGCCTCCTTAGTAGCTGGGCCTACAGGCATGTGCCACCACTGCTCGGTTAATTTTTTTTATATTGTATTTTTTGAAGAGATAATATGGGTTTCACCACGTTGACCAGGCTGGTCTTGAACTCCCAACCTCAGATGATCAGCCCACCTCAGCCTCCCAAAGTGCTGGCTGGGATTACAGGCATGAGCCGCCAAACTCGGCCGAAGATCCTTTTGAAAAGCAAGATGTGGGGTGCCTTTGTGTGGAGGTCACCATCTCAAGGCTCACAGGCAATTCTGGGCTCAGGGTGAGGATCCCAGGATGGTGCCGGACCCAGATCCGAAACTCAGGCAGCTTAGATGAGTGTGCTGAAGGTGCTTGTGGAGAATTTGAACAAAACTGTTTCATTAGATGTGAGAGTGGAAAAAGTCATTGTTTCCAAATGAATGGGCTGATACCATGTGATTTTTTTTTTTTTTTTTTTTTTTAGACGGAGTTTCGCTCCTGTTACCCAGGCTGGAGTGCAATGGCGCGATCTCGGCTCACCGCAACCTCCGCCTCCTGGGTTCAGGCAATTCTCCTGCCTCAGCCTCCCGAGTAGCTGGGATTACAGGCACGCGCCACCGTGCCCAGCTAATTTTTTGTATTTTTAGTAGAGACGGGGTTTCACCATGTTGACCAGGATGGTCTCGATCTGTTGACCTCGTGATCCACCTGCCTCGGCCTCCCAAAGTGCTGGGATTACAGGCGTGAGCCACCGCGCCCGGCCTACCATGTGATTTTTTAAAAAGTAAACTTTTCTTTTGAGATGAAGTCTAGATCTTGCAGTTATATAAGAAACTGCCAGGGCCAGGCACAGTGGCTTGAGCCTGTAATCCCAGCACTTTGGGAGGCCGAGGCGGGTGGATCACGAGGGCAAGAGATCGAGACCATCCTGGTCAACACGGTGAAACCCCGTCTCTACTAAAAATACAAAAAATTAGCTGGGCATGGTGGCGCGTGCCTGTAATCCCAGCTACTCGGGAGGCTGAGGCAGGAGAATTGCCTGAACCCAGGAGGCGGAGGTTGCGGTGAGCCGAGATCGCGCCATTGCACTCCAGCCTGGGTAACAAGAGTGAAACTCCGTCTCAAAAAAAAAAAAAAAAAACTGCCAACCTGTTTTCCACAGCGGCTATAACACATTACGTTCTCTGTCTCTCTCTCTCTCTCTTTTTTTTTTTTCCATAACAGAGTCTTGCTCTGTTGCCCAGGCTGGAGTGCAGTGGTTCTATCTCAGCTCACTGCAACTTCCTTCTCCTGGGTTCAAGCAATTCTCCTGTCTCAGCCTCCCAAGTAGCTGGGATTACTGGTGCCCACCACCATGCCCAGGTAATTTTCGTATTATTAATAGAGATGGGTTTCACCATGTTGGTCAGGCTGTTCTCAAACTCCTGACCTCAGGTGATCTATTCTCTTTGGCCTCCCGAAGTGCTGGGATTACAGGTATGAGCCACCACGTCCAGCCTCATTTGCATTTTTCTAATAGCTAATGATGTTATCCATTCATTTTATTTGCCATGTGTATATTCTCTTCAGTAAAAATTTTTTTTGCCTCTTTTCTTGTTTGTTTGTTTGTTTTATTTTGTTTTTTGAGATGGAGTCTTGCTCTGTTGCCTAGGCCGGAGTGCAATGGCAAGATCTCAGTTCACTGCAACTTCTGCCCCCGGGCTCAAGTGACTGTCCTGCCTCAGCCTTCCCAGCCACTGGGATTACAGGCGCCTGACACCATGCCCGGCTAATTTTTGTATTTTTCGTAGAGATGGGGTTTCACCACGTTGGCCAGGCTGGTCTCAAACTCCTGATCTTGTGATCTGCCCATCTCAGCCTCTCAAGGTGCTGAGACTACAGCTGTGACCCACCAGAGCAGCCGCCCTGCGGCTTAGATTAGAAAATTTTCAGGTCTAAACATGAAAACCATAATTAAAGACATTTAAAATTACTCCAAGGAAAATAAAATACTTTGGTATAAACTTAGCAAACCATCTACAGAACTTGCATGCTAAAAATTACGTACCATGGCTGAGCACGGTGACTCATGCCTGTAATCCCAGCACTTTATGAGGCTGAGGGGAATGGATCACTTGAGGTCAGGAATATTTTCTAATTTTCATTAAAAAATTAGATTAAAATTTTCTAATCCAATATTTTTTGTTTGAGATGCAGCCTCACTCAGTAGCCCAGGCTAGAGTGCAGTGGTACAATCTTGGCTCACTGCAACCTCTATCTCCTGGGTTCAAGCAATTCTCCTGCCTCAGCTGCCTGAATAGCTAGGACTATAGGCATGTGCCACCATGCTCAGCTACCAATTGGATTTTTTTATTTTGTTTTGTTTTGTTTTTTTGAGACAGAGTTTCGCTCTTGTTTCCCAGGTTGGAGTGCAATGGCGTGATCTTGGCTCACCGAAACCTCCGCCTCCTGGGTTCAAGCAATTTCTCCTGCCTCAGCCTCCCAAGTAGCTGGGACTACAGGCATGCGCCACCATGCCCAGCTAATTTTTGTATTTTTTTAGTCGAGATGGGGTTTCACCATGTTGACCAGGATGGTCTCGATCTCTTGACCTTGTGATCCACCTGCCTCAGCCTCCCAAAGTGCTGGGATTATAGGCATGAGCCACCATGCCCAGCCCACCAATTGGATTTTTAAACTGTTGAGTGTTGAGGGCTCTTTATATATTCTCAATACTAGACCTTTGTTGGATATGTGGTTTGCAAATATTTTTCCCAGTCTATGAGTACAAAAACCTTTTGATGGAATTAAATTAAATGTATAGATCAATTTAGGGAGAACTGACACTGCTACTATGTTGGATTTTACAATCCATGAACATTGTATGTCTCTCCATTTCTTTAGCTCTTTGTTGGTGTCTTTTTTTTTTTTTTTTTTGAGATGGAGTTTCGCTCTTGTTACCCAGGCTGGAGTGCTCCCGCCTCATTACAGGCACGCACCACCATGCCCAGCTAATTTTTTGTATTTGTAGTAGAGATGGGTTTTCACCATGTTGACCAGGATGGTCTCAATCTCCTGACCTTGTGATCCACCCACCTCAGCCTCCCAAAGTGCTGGGATTACAGGCTTGAGCCACCGCGCCCAGCCTGATGTCGTTCATTAATGGTGTGTAATTTTTTATTTTATTTATTTATTTATTTATTTTGAGACGGAGTTTCGCTCTTGTTACCCAGGCTGGAGTGCAATGGCACGATCTCGGCTCACTGCAACCTCCGCCTCCTGGATTCAGGCAATTCTCCTGCCTCAGCCTCCTGGATTCAGGCAATTCTCCTGCCTCAGCCTCCTGAGTAGCTGGGATTACAGGCATGCGCCACCATGCCCAGCTAATTTTTTGTATCTTTAGTAGAGACGGGGTTTCACCATGTTGACCAGGATGGTGTCGATCTCTCGACCTCGTGATCCACCCACCTCAGCCTCCCAAAGTGCTGGGATTACAGGCTTGCGCCACCGCGCCCGGCCGTAATTTTTTATTTTTAAGACAGAGTCTCACTCTGTTGCTCAGGCTGGAGTGCAGTATTGTGATCTCAGCTCACTGCAACCTCTGCCTTCTGAGCAGCTGGGATTATAGGCATGCACCTACTATGCCCAGTATGCACCTACTATACTAATCTTTTTGTATTTTTATAAAGACATGGTTTCACCATGTTGGCTGAGCTGGTCTTGAACTCCTGACCTTAGGTGATCCACCCCCCTTGGCCTCGCAAAGTGCTGGGATTACAGGCGTGAGCCACTGTGCCCAGCCATAGTATGTAATTTTTAGCTTGCAAGTTCTGTAGATGGTTTGCTAAGTTTATACCAAAGTATTTTATTTTCCTTAGAGTAATTATAAATGTCTTTAATTTTGGTTTTCATGTTTTTTGTTGGTATATGTCAATGCACTTGACTGTGTGTATTGATCTTGCAGCCTTGCTGAGCTCACCTACTCAACCCAAGAGCTCTGACACGTAGAGAGGAGAAGCTCCTTCAACGATGTGACCTCGGCTGGGCGAGGTTGCTCACACCTGTAATCCTAGCACTTTGGGAGGCTGAGGTGGGTGGATTACCAGAAGTCAGGAGTTCAAGACCAGCCTGGCCATCATGGTGAAACCCCATCTTTTTTTAAAAAAGAAAAAGCATCCTCAACAGACACTTGATGATGGAGGTAGCTACTGTGGCTGCCCCATCATGGTGACAGGCTCAGACACCACCTGTCAGAGGCAGTGTTCCACAAAAGCAAGGTCCCTCAACAGGGAAGCCTGCATTGCAACTCCCCCTCTGCCAGGTGGGGCTGGGGGGATGTGGAAGTCCCCAGGCCAGCACTGGCAGTGGGCTGTGGAGGAAGGTTGCGAGGGGCCAGGTCATCAGGGCAGTGTGAGCAAGAGGTGAGGAGGAGGACAGAAGGAACTGTGGGGGAATGAGGGATGAAGATGAATGGGAGGACAGAAGGGGGGAAGGCAGAGGAGATAAAGAGTGAGGACACAGGTCCCATCACACGTCTGAGTGGAAGTCCTTTGGGGCCCACCCACCTCAGGACACCCCTGGGGGGGCCCTATTTTCTCTTCTTTACTGGACGGTACTCTACAAAAAAAATTCCCAAGTGGACAGCTCTATCTGAGACACACACACAATTCCTGCAGAAGACCCCACAATAAAAGCCGGGGCCTCACGATCAGCCTGTTCAGACTCCGGTGTGGACCATGGACAGGACCGGGCAAAGTAGGTGAATGTTTAAGAAAAAGTCAGAATTAATATTACGAGTGTCAGAAAACAGGGCTGCTTCAGGGTCAAGAGGGCTTCCTTGTTTGGGGAATCCTGCTTGTGCCTCCACCGCACCCCTACACCGGCCTCAGCAACAGGGCTGGAGCCCCTTGAGTTCCCCCAGGGTGGGCCAGGCACAGTTGTGGGGTCAGTAGGTTCTTGCAGATAAAACTGAGCCTAAACTCGCTCCTCACCTATAGGCCTCTGCGTCCTAAACAAACAGAAACCTCTGCCTACTCTGACAGCTGTGTCCTCCGTTGTAAAATGCAGATAATGAATGTGGGGGGCTTCCTACGCCAGGGTGGGGCCCACAGGCCTTCCCGGCCTTCCCTCCTGCTTGGGCAGCGCACCTCGCCCCTCCTACCCCCATCTCTGCCTCCCACAGGGGTACTGAGGGGCTGGTGTGATTTGAGGCTCCGTGGAAAGCACCCAGCCTCCTCTCCCAGGCTGGCCTCAGTGCCCTGTGGCTTGCTGGATCCTCAGGCATCTGGGGTCCACAGCCCCTGTCAGGAAATGCAGACCTTCTGCTGGGCAGAGTGACTTCAAAACCCCCCTTGCTGCGCCCACCCTGAGGACCACACAGGCTGTGACCGGGGCCCCTTTCCGGAGGGACATTCTGTTTTTGTGGCAGGGACTTCCAGCCTGAGGCGCATGGAGGAGGGTCCAACGTTCCCTGGACGGGGCGGGAGCCTCTTCCCAGTCCTCGGGTCAGAACTGGCCCCGTGGCCCCGCCCGGCCCCACCTCCGCCCGCGGGCGGTCCCGGCCACGCGGGAAGCTCC
The DNA here is from genome assembly GCA_028533165.1 of Leontopithecus rosalia. Lineage (NCBI taxonomy): Eukaryota > Metazoa > Chordata > Mammalia > Primates > Cebidae > Leontopithecus > Leontopithecus rosalia. The sequence goes on from CM052650.1 coordinate 464,114, forward strand.
TTAAGCCCGGGCGCCCGGCGGGACCGGCGGGGACCGCGGAGCCGCGACCATGGCGGAGCCGACTGGGGCCGAGACGGGGGCGCGGCGGGGCCCCCGCACCTACGCGCGCCGCTGGGTGTTCCTGGCGGCCGTGGGCCTGCTCAGCTGCTCCAACGCCACGGTAGGGCGGGCGGGGGGGTCGGGCCAGCGCGGTTTCGCTCTCCCGCGGCCACAGCCGGCGACCACGTGCCGGCGGGGGTGGCGCCTGCTCCCGTGGGGCGCGGGCACGGGGTCTGTCCGCCCTGGGGTGGCCGGGCCCGGGGACCTGCCAGCCGCGGAGTCCCAGACCTTCCCCCTCGGGGGCTGCAGCTGGAGGCCGGGGTCCCTCGTCCCCAGCGGGTCACAGAGAGGGGCCCTGCGGGGCCTCCGTCCGCCCTCCGCGCCCCAGACCGCGGGCGGGAGCAGAGGCGGGCTCGGAGCCGGGCGCGG
>CM052650.1:465081-482032 GCA_028533165.1 Leontopithecus rosalia
TCCCCCCTCCTTCCCCCTCCCCCTCCCACTTCCCCTGTCCCCATCCCTTCCCCCTCCACTTCCCCTCCTCTTCAACTTCCCCTCCCTTTCCCTCCACCTGCCCTTCCCCTGCCTCCTTCTCCCCTTCCCTTCCCTCCCCTCCCCTCCCGGGAGGCTCTCGTGTCCTCAATGCACATCAGCGCCCCCAAACCCCACAGCCCCATAGGGAGGAGGAGGGGAAGATTTGACTTTGGAAGTCTCTGTGACCAGGTGGGGACAGCAGGTGTGAAGGTGGTGGCTGAGTGGTCGGAATAGGCCTCACCCCCAGACACCTGGCCCTTGGATGAGCCAGCTCTTGGCTGCTGCATGGGAGGGAAGGCAGCTGAACCCTTTGGCGCACATGTGGCAGGTGGTGTCAGGCTCAGCAGAGCTCCAGCTGGGCTTGTTGGTGGCAGTGGTGAAAGTGGCGTAGCGAATATAGCAGTTGGGTCTCAGTTTTCCATGCCCACTGAGGAACACGCACCTGCTGCTGCCCTGGGGAAAGGTGTGGGGAAGGAACTCCTAGCATTGGGGTGCACTGTGGGCAGGCTGAGTCCCGCCCCACCTCCTACATGCCGCGGCCCTGCTCTTCTGCCTTGAGCACAGGAGCAAATCAGGCTCTGCCTGGGGGTGTGGTGACATGGGGGGGTCACCTCCCTGAGGGCGCAAGCCTGGTGGGAAGGGAGCAGCTCTCAGTACAGTGACAGCCGCTGTGACTTGGCCTTGTGCCTGCCCTGCAAGGGTAGGGAGGGCACTGGTGGATGCAGCCCCTGCCCAGCGCCGCCTCAGGCTCTGGGAGTCACAGCCTCAGAAGGCACCGTAGAAGCCGAACTGGCCCTGGAAGTAAGCGGGGAGGAAGGGCACGGCACACACCCCTGTCTCTAAACTGGGTCCCAGGGCCTCACTGTGATACCCTCGAGGCTCCTGGTGTCCAGAGCCTGCCCATCCTCATCACATCTGGCAGCTCTGCCCTGGTGGGTTCTTTCTGCTCCCTCTGCTTTCACAGAGGACAGACACCCACAGGTCCACCTGCCCCGCCCCCATCCTGCGTGTCTGCAGCTTTACGGACCCTCCTCTGTCCTTGCTGCAGGAGAGGAGGCAGTGTCCGGCACAGAGAGAAGCTTTGAAGAGCTGGGCTCGTCCCAGTGCACAGAGACACTGGACACTGCTGAATGTGCCCTGCACATGGGAGCCTGAGACCTCGTGAGCCTGAGAGGCTCCTGCCGCCCAGGCCACGGCTTGCACCATCCTCCCTGGAGGGCCTCAGAACTAGGCCGACAACGCAAGGCATCAGAGAGTTTCAGATGTTAATTAATGGCTTTTTCTCTTGCAGAAGCCAAAGATGTTGACCAGGAAGATCAAGCTGTGGGACATCAACGCCCACATCACCTGCCGCCTGTGCAGCGGGTACCTCATCGATGCCACCACGGTGACCGAGTGCCTGCACACCTGTATGTGCCCCATGGGCCACCCAGGGAGGGTGGGCCCTTCCCACATGTGTGCTCCTCAGAACCTTGGCTTTTGTTTTATCACAAGCTTTTAGCTCAAGCCCAGACAGCAACAGGACCCAGGAGCAGGAGCAGAGGTGCTCTGAGGATAAGCCAGAAAAGGCATTTCACGTTACAGGTCCTGTGGGTGCTTTCAGAGCAGATGAGGCCTTACTTAGGAGAGCGGCCACCAAGGTCAGTAGCGGTGATTCGCACTCACTGCTGGCGGTGTCTGAGTCTCCGCAGGACTTCCTTAAATCCTTCAAAGAGGAGCCTGCCAGCATGTTCCTCACAGCTGCTGAGCCTGTGCTTTGGTGTTAGAGGACTCTGGGCTGCGCTGGGCCTGGGTGTCTCTAACTGTGGCTGCATCTGGTGAGCAGGCATCATCAGTCAGGCTGAGGCTCGGTTCTTGTGCTAACATGAGCCCGTGGCTGCTGGCCCTCCTGGTGTGGACGTCTCTTGATAGCTGAGGAACATTTTGTTTAAACGGGATCTTTAAAATGAAGTGAGCACTTGTATGTGTTATTTCTGTATTTCTCACTTTGGAAAATAAAATATTTGCCAATTTAGTAGAATTTTGACTTTAACATGAATCGTACTTTTTATATATTGGTGAGCATATTTTCTGTTAGGTTATTTTCATTTGATTTTACTGGTTGTACCTAGAAGATGATGTGATCTTTTAGGACAAAGTATTGTGAAATTCTCGGTATTAGCCCACGTTCTGATGACCCACAGCTCTCTCACCTTTGATCTTCATCTCCCCATTCTAAGTTTTTCTTGCCACTTTTAATTCCTAACCCTAACCCTGCCTCTTTGAGGAAGCCCCTTGACTGGGCAGTTAAAACTGTCTCATTTCTCCTGAGACCTGAACGGCAAGACGTTTCCTTTCAGAAGCCAAGAGCCACAAGGAGGACAGCAACAAGCGTCTTCACGAAATGGGCTCAGAGACCCCACGTTCAGCCAAGCACGTGGGAGGGGTGGGCACCCTGGCTCTGGACTCTCGTAACAACCTGTGCTTTGATGGCAGTCTGCAGGAGCTGCCTGGTGAAGTACCTGGAGGAGAACAACACCTGCCCCACCTGCAGGATCGTGATCCACCAGAGCCACCCGCTGCAGTACATCGGGTGAGTGTGGGCGTTCCAGGCCACAGGATGTGGGTGAGCACCCCGGGTGTCCATGTGAGTGTGGGTGTTCCCGGGCCACAGTATGTGGCTGAGTGCCTCCAGGTGTCCGTGTGAGTGTGAATGTTCCAGGCCACAGTTCGTGGGTGTGCCCCCAGGTGTCCGTTTGAGTGTGGACATTCCAGGCCACAGTATGTTGGTGAGTGCCCCCAGGCGTCTGTGTGAGTGTGGGTGTTCCCAGGCCACAGTGCATGGGTGAGTTTCCCCAGGCGTCTGTCTGAGTGTGGGTGTTCCAGGCCACAGTTCATGGGTGTGCCCCTAGGCGTCCGTCTGAGTGTGGACATTCCCAGGCCACAGTACATGGATGAGTGCCCCAGGTGTCTGTGTGAGTGTGGGTGTTCCCAGGCCACAGTACGTGGGTGAGCACTCCCAGGCATCTGTGTAAGTGTGGGTGTTCCCAGGCCATAGTACTGTGGATGGACGAGTGCCCCCAGGCGTCCGTGTGAGTGTGGGCATTCCCAGGCCACAGTATGTGGACTCACCCCTGGGCCAGCCACTGTTTCTGGAGAGGGCAGCTCTGGCCTGGGTGTCAGTAGGAGGCCAAGGGGCCAGCCAGGTGGAGCGTGTGGTTCTCACACAGATTTGAGGGTTGGTCCAAAAGAAGGGAAAGGCTCCTCACACCACAGAGGTTAGGAGAGAGAATTCTGAAGACAAATTTTGAAGAAGGAAAGGCAGATGTGTTTGTTTTTTCCTTTTATTTTAATTAATTAATTTATTTATTTTGAGATGGAGTTTTGCTCTTGTTGCCCAGGCTGGAGTGCAGTGGTGCAGTCTCACAAGCCTCCTAGATTCAAGCAATTCTCCTGCCTCAGCCTCCTGAGTAGCTGGGATTACAGGCGCCCGCCACCATGCCCAGCTAATTTTAATATTTTTAGTAGAGACGGGGTTTCCCCGTGATGGCCAGGCTGGTCTCGAACTCCCAACCTCAGGTGATCTGCCCGCCTCGGCCTCCCACAGTGCTGGGATTCCAGACATGAGCCACTGTGCCCAGCCTTGTTTCTCTTAAAGTTGCATGCAGAGTCTGAAGCGGCACACCAGCAGCTCAAAGCCTTGCAGAGGAGCGACAGCCACAGTTAACAAATGCAGTGTCAAGACGCCCTCCCTCGGGCTGCCCACGTCTGCCCACCAGTGACAGTACAGCTTGGTCCATGTTTCTCCAGCTTCCTACCCTGGGACCAGTGTGTGTGCCCGCCCCTTGGATGAACCCCTGTGGTGTGTGTCTATGGCTCACAGTGTCCCTGGGATGAGGCCCCGTGGAGTCCTGGCGCCTCTCAGGCCAGGGAGGGGCTCTGAGCAGCCCCTAATGTAGGGCCCTGTGGGTCCTGCTGTGGGTGAAGCCTGGCCGTGGTCACCCAGGTCCTAGAGGCACAGCGCCTTCTCCTCAGGGATCAGACGCGCTTTAGAGAAGGCCAGTTTGGGTGGCGTGGGCGCTGAGGGCCGCAGAGCCTGTGGCATGTCTGTGTAGCACCCGGGTACCACGTGCTTGTTGTGAGGGGAGATGTGCCTGCCCGCATGGGCTGAGGCCAGGGCCTGCTCATCGCCACTCCACAGGCTGGGGCTGGCAGAGACTCTGAGCCTAGTGGCTGTGGAAACTCATGGTCCTTCCTGGAAATGGAGCGGTGTCTGGCAGGACTTGGTCACCACGGCCTATGGCATGACTGGGCCCGTGAGTGGCTACTGGTCCTTCCTCAGTTATTTGGAGATTACTAATCTGGCACATACGATTTTCTTTTTAAAGAATGATGTTTAGCCTGTAATCCTAGCACTTTGGGAGGCCGAGGCGGGTGGATCATGAGGTCAAGAGATCGAGACCATCCTGGTCGAAATGGTGAAACCCCGTCTCTACTAAAGATACAAAAAATTAGGTGGGCATGGTGGCGCGTGCCTATAATCCCAGCTACTCGGGAGGCTGAGGCAGGAGAATTGCCTGAACCCAGGAGGCGGAGGTTGCAGTGAGCCGAGATCGCGCCATTGCACTCCAGCCTGTGTAACAAGAGCGAAACTCTGTCTCAAAAAAAAAAAAAGAATGATGTTTAGAATTTAAATTCATTTGGAAGTTAAGAAATTCCTTAGCACTTTTTACTCAACAAAGGAAAACAATTAATTTTTTTTTTTTTAAACTGGGTCTTGCTCTGGCAACCCAGGCTGGAGTGCAATGGCACAGTCCCAGCTCACTGTAGCCGCAACCTACACTCAAGCAATACTCCTGCCTTGGCCTCTAAAGTGCTGTATTGTGGGCGTGACCCACCATGCCTGGCCCATAATTGCAGTTTATGTTTAAAAATAGTGGCCAGTTGTGGTGGCTCATACTTGTAATCCCAGCACTTTGGGAAGCCAGGCCAGCAGATCACCTAAGGTCGGGAGTTTGAGACCAGCCTGACCAACATGGAGAAACCCCATTTCCACTAAAAATATAAAATTAACTGAGCATGGTGGCACATGCCTGTAAAATCCCAGCTACTCAGGAGGCTGAGGCAGGGGAATCGCTTGAACCTGGGAGGCAGAGGTTGCAGTGAGCCGAGATCATGCCACTGCCCTGCAGCCTGGGCAACTAAAGCTAAACTCTGTCTCAAAAAGAAGTATATAATGGCCAGGAGCTGTGGTCACACCTGTAATCCCAGCACAGTGGGAGGCCGAGGCGGGCGGATCCCCTGAGGTCAGGAGTTCAAGACCAACCTGGCCAGTAAGGTAAAACCCTATCTCTACTAAAAATACAAAAATTATCTGGGCGTGGTGGTGTGCGCCTGTAATCTCAGCTACTTGGGAGACTGAGGCATGAGAATCGATTGAACCTAGAAGGCGGAGGTTGCATTGAGCCAAGATCACACCACTGCACTTCAGCCTGGGCAACAGAGCGAGACTCTGTCTAAAACAAAACAAAAAATAGCATACTCAGCTGGGCTCAGTGGCTCACACCTGGATTTCTGACACTTTGGAAGACCCAGGTGGATGAATCACTTGAGCCCAGGAGTTTGAAACCATTCTGGGCAACATGGCAAAACCCCACATATGTACAAAAAAAAATTAAAATTAAAAAATTAACTGGATGTCATGGCAGCGTCTGTGGTCTCAACTGCTCAGGAGGTAGAGGTGGGAGGATCAGTTGAGCCCAGGAGGCAGAGGTTACAGTGAGCCAAGATAGGACCACTGCACTCCAGCCTGAGTGACAGAAGGAGACCCTGTCTCAAAAAAGAAAAAAAAGAATAGCATACCGAAGTGGGAACTGTATTTTAAATATCATGCTTATATAATCTTTTCAGAAAACCTTGATGGATAGATGATAAAGATCACAGGAAGGGCCTCATCTTACAGACTTGTTTTTGGGGCGGGTGGAGTGGTCAGAGTCTCGCTCTTGTTGCCCAGGCTGGAGTGCAGTGGTGCGATCTTGGCTTACCGCAACCTCCGCCTCCTGGGTTTAAGCAATTCTCTTGCAGTTCTCGCATTTTATAAAATAGATTTCAAAGCAATAAAGATACAGTGGTAAAGGATCAATGCAACAATAAGAGCTAACGATCCTAACACCCAGATACGTAAGACCCATAAAGAGATTTAGACTCAACGAGACAGAAAATTAATAAGGATACCCAGGACTTGAATTCAGATCCGGAACAAGTAAACTTAATAAATATGTATAGCGCTCTCCACTTTAAATACACAAAATATACACTCTCCACTTTCAATACACAAAATATTGATCAGCCATTATTAATAACCATTCTTAGAATAAAGCAATATTCCTGTTCTCTCTCCCTCTTTTTCTTCCTCTTTCTTCCTCTCCTTCTCTCCTTTTTTTCTTTCAAAAAAAGAAAAAAAAAAGTAGAGAATAGAGTCTGATAACCCTAATAAGCCCGTGTCTATCTGGCTTCATGTGTATCTTATCTACCTCAAAATCCCCCACCCCTATTTATTTAAAAAAAAAAAAAAAAAAAAAAGCAATTCTCTTGCCTCAGCCTCCCGAGTAGCTGGGGACTACAGGTGCATGCCACCACACCTGGCTAATTTTTTTTATTTTGAGTAGAAACAGGGTTTCACCATGTTTGCCAGGCTGGTCTCAAACTCCTGACCTCAGGTGGTCTGCCTGCCTCAGTCTCCCAAAGCGCTGGGATTACAGGCGTGAGCCAATGTGCCTGGCCCTTACAGACTTCTCTTTAATTTTGTTTTGTTTTGTTTTGTTTGAGACAGAGTCTCGTTCTATTGCCAGGCTGGAGTACAGAGGTGCGATTTCAGCTCACTGCAACCTCCGCCTCCTGGGTTCAAGCAGTTCCCCTGCCTCAGCCTCCTGAGTAGCCGATGCACACCACCATGCCTGGCTGATTTTTTGCATTTTTAGTAGAGACGGGATTTCACCATGTTGGCCAGGATGGTCTCATCTCCTGACCTCATGATCTGCCCGCCTCAGACTCCCAAAGTGCTGTGATTACAGGATGAGCCACTGTGCGTGACCGACTTTTCTTTACGTTATTTGGAAACATTCTAGAAAACCCTCTGTTCAGTGGAAATCCCACAAAGACCAGGAGGCCCCAGGAAGCATTCAGTGGGAGGGGCAGACAGTGTCCCCTGAGCACATGGGACTCGGGGAACCTGGAGTGTCATAGGGATGGTGTCCCCTGAGCATACAGGACACAGGGAACCTGGGGTGTCACAGGGACGGTGTCCCTGAGTGCACGGGACGCAGAGAGCCTGGGGTGTCACAGGGACGGTGTCCCCTGAGTGCACGGGACACAGGGAACCTGGAGTGTCACAGGGACAGTGTCCTGAGTGCATAGGACGCAGGGAACCTGGGGTGTCACAGGGACGGTGTCCCCTGAGCACACGGGACGCAGGGAGCCTGGAGTATCACAGGGACGGTGTCCTGAGTGCATGGGACGCAGGGAACCTGGAATGTCAGAGGGACAGTGTCCTGAGTGCATAGGACGCAGGGAACCTGGGGTGTCACAGGGACTATGTCCCCTGAGTGCACGGGACGCAGGGAACCTGGGGTGTCACAGGGACGATGTCCCTGAGTGCACGGGACACAGGGAACCTGGAGTGTCACAGGGATGGTGTCCCCTGAGCGCATGGGATGCAGGGAACCTGGGGTGTCACAGGGATGGTATCTCGAGTGCATGGGATGCAGGGAACCTAGAGTGTCAGAGGGACCGTGTCCCGAGTGCATAGGACGCAGGGAACCTGGGGTGTCACAGGGACGGTGTCCCCTGAGCACACGGGACGCAGGGAGCCTGGAGTGTCACAGGGACGGTGTCCCCTGAGCGCATGGGATGCAGGGAACCTGGGGTGTCACAGGGTCAGTGTCCTGAGTGCATGGGATGCAGGGAACCTGGAGTGTCTGCTGGGATGGTGTCCCCTGAGCGCATGGGATGCAGAGAACCTGGGGTGTCACAGGGTCAGTGTCCTGAGTGCATGGGATGCAAGGAACCTGGAGTGTCTGCTGGGATGGTGTCCCCTGAGCATATGGGACGCAGGGAACCTGGGGTGTCTGCTGGGATGGTGCCTCCTGAGAATACAGGACTCAGGGAACCTGGGGTGTCACAGGCAGTGTCCGCTGAGTGCATGGGACACGGGGAACCTGGGTGTCTGCTGGGATGGTGTCCCCTGAGCTCATGGGATGTGGCGAATGTGGGCTGTCCAGCAGACAGAGGAACGTGGGGTGTCCGGCAGACAGGGGCACGGGTTCCCAGAGTAACCTTATCTGTCATTTGAAATGTTCATAAGCAGCCGGAGCCCAAATTAAATGAAGCATTAATTGAAGTCATGCAGAGCTCCTGGTGATGCAAACATTTTTTCATTTGTAAACTGGAAGTAAAACTCCAGCAAAGCTCCAGACTTGTGACTCTGAGCTTTGATACTGTTAAATGGAAAATGTATAGGAGTTGTAGCATTCACATTTCTAGCTAACTCCACCTTTCTGTTCTTTTGCCAGTCATGACAGAACCATGCAAGACATTGTTTACAAATTGGTACCAGGCCTCCAAGAAGGTGAGTGTCCGACTGCCTCCCTGTTCCCTGGGTCGCAGCCTGCTAGGCAGCCCCCGCCCCCCTGGAAGTTTGGTTCTCGGACAGAAGGCCCTTTCCTTTTGGCCGAATCACTCCTCAGCCCTGCTCTCAGCCGTCTGCATCTCCTTGGCTCCTTTCTTCTTTTGTCTAAGACGTGTAGACGTTTTTCAACCCCTTCTCTTTATTCCTGCAGCAAGTATCGATCGCATGTTTAGTGCATGGGACCCCCCAGCTCAGTGCAGTTCCCAGAGCCCGCTAGTGACCGGGGAGGAGGTTCTTCCTGGGCCCCACCTCCTGTCCCGGCCCCCGCCATCCCACAGCGGCAGCCTCCCCAACACCAGAGGAGCAGCTGTAGCCCCTCTAAGGCATGCTAGCTGGTGTTCCTAGAAAAACTTCACCGTAGCTGGCATGGTGGTGAGTGCCTGTAGTCCCAGCTACTCAGGAGGCTGAGGTGTGAGGATCGCTTGAGCCCAGGAGTTCTGGGCTGTAGTGCACTAGGCTGATTGGGTGTCCGTACTAAGTTTGGCGTCGATGTGAGCTCCGGGAGCGGGGGACCACCAGGTGGCCTAAGGAGGAGGGGTGAACCAGCCCAGGTCGGAAACGGAGCATGTCAAAACTCCCATGCTGATCAGTAGTGGGATTGCACCTGTGAATAGCCACGGCACTCCAGCCTGGGCAACATAGCCAGACCCTGTCTCTTAAAAAAAAAAAAACTTCACTGTAAAGTCACATTTCATTTAGAATTCAAAGAAATACCAACGAGTACAGTATCCTGAAGGTGGAAATCAGTTGCTTAGGAATCGCTTTGCTCAAAGCTCCCGGCTTCTGACGCTCTTGTGGTGGTGGTGATGGTGGTGGCAGCTCTCTGCTGGTGACTGGGGAGGAGGAGCTGAAAGCTCCCGGCTCCTGATGCGCTCGTGATGGTGGCGGTAGTGGTGGTGATGGTGGCCCTCCGCTGGTGACCGGGAGCAAGGAGTTGGGGAGGCGCTGGGTCACCACCAGGTGGGCTGGCCTGGCATTCTGCTCATCAGACCTTTCAGAGGCAGATGGAGAAGCTAAGAATCCACTTGGGCTGGTTCTCAACTGTATCTCAGAAGAGGGTTAGAATTCAGAATGCCACTGAATATGCCAGATCTGTTGTAATGCATGACCCAGAGAATAATACTGTTAGAAGCTTGTTTTTCTACTCACAGAGGTCATGCATGCAGGAGGAATTTAGGTCCCCGAGTAAATGTAGATAGAAACAATTAGCCTTTTAATAACTGATACATTGGAATAAATGCTGACACCTTAAGAAATGCTTGTAGCCAGGCACGGTGGCTCACGCCTGTAATCCCAGCACTTTGGGAGGCTGAGGCAGGCAGATCACGAGGTCAAGAGATTGAGACCAGCCTGGCCAACATAGTGAAACCCCGTCTCTACTAAAAATACAAAAATGAGCCAGGCGTGGTGGTGCGTGCCTGTAATCCCAGCTACTCTGGAGGCTGAGGCTGGAGAATTGCTTGAACCTGGGAGGCGGAGGTTCTCATGAGCCTAGATTGTGCCACTGCACTCCAGCCTGGCGACAGGGTGAGACTGTCTCAAAAAAAAAAAATGTTTCAGACATATGGAAGTAGCAGGATCAAGACAGGAACCCCGAGTTTTTGTGACCCCCGCCAGCAGTTTCCTGGCGTGGCCAGTCTTTCTGCTGCTCCCTCAGCCTCGCCCCCTGGCCGTTTAAGAGGCTGCAGTGTATACCCCCAAAAGATAAAGGTTCTTCTTAAAGCTCATAACCACAATACCTTCATAATGTGTAGGAAAATAGTGGAGATTCCTTAATACCAAATAGCCACTCAGCGTTGACATTTGATTGTCTCATAAATGCTGTGCTTTTGGGTTGTTTTCTTTTTTTTTTTTTTTTTTTTGACAGGGACAGGGTCTCTGTCACCCAGGCAGGAGTGCAGTGGTGCTATCACAGCTCACTAGCCTTGACCTTCCAGGCTCAAGTGATTCTTCCACCTCAGCCTGCCAGGTAGCTGGAACTACAGGCAAGCACTCTCATGCCCAGCCAATTTTTTTTGTAGGGATAGGGATTTGCTGTGTTGCCCAGGCTGGTCTGGAACTCCTGGACTCAGCAATCCCGCTGCCTTGGCCTCCAAGAGTGCTGGGATCCCAGGTGCAAGCCCCTGTGCACAGCCTGTTTTTGTTTATTCCAGTCGGATCCAGAGAAAGCCGCTGACTCCTGGGCCTCCATCGGGTTCCCTCCTGCCTCTGCCCCCATTGTCCTGGGTCGCCCTGTGGCGGTGGACCCTGCTTGAATTCTGGCTGTGTTTTTGGCAAGCTGGCTGCTGGGCATCCATCAGGGCAGGCGTCCACCGCTGAGGAGGGTGTGTGCTGAGGTCTGCTGCTGCCTTCGTTCCAGCCTCCTCTTCATTTGTAGCTTCCAGAAAGACACACTTTGTTGTTAGCTCCATTTTGTGTAGGAAGGGCTGGGAAAATACGTAATGGTTCCTTCCTTTGTGTCTGAAACAGCAAGGTGGTTTCCCTGCCTCTGCGGCCCCTGCAGCCGGGTTTGCTTGTGTCTTCTCCGTGTGGCCAGCGGGCACATCTTCACGCTGGCTCCCAGTCCCTCCGCATGCCCCGTGCGCTCAGGTGGTCCCTGTGTCCAGGACGAGGGTGCTGGGGCAGCCCTGCCTCTTTGCCCGAGGGCCCAGGTTCCTTCTAGGGGCAGTGGTGTCTCCAGGCCAGCAGGCCCGTGTGTGGCGGCGCCTTCCTGTGGAACTTCAGCTTGTGCAGCACACTGTGTCCAGCCGGGAGCAGGCCACGCGTTCACATACCCCTTAGCACGCTCCTATACGGCATGGACGCTGCCAGCTCCACTCCACACTGAAGAAGTGGAGAGGTCTGGAGCGCTCCAGATTCACAGGGCATGGTGCCCTGCCATCCTCCCTGACAGGCTCCTCTCTCTGGCCCCCACCTTTTCTGTCGGTCAGTGTTCTTGTTTCTCAAGCTTTCAGTCATTTGTGGCTCTTTAGAAGGAGGGTTCTAACTTTAAAACTTAGTGGTGTACCTGTTTTCTTGATGGAGGCCACCTGCAGTTTCTTTGGTTTTCTGTGTAGTGCAGGGAGTGGTAAACCTGATTTCTCAGACCAGAGGCCTCTTCCTGAAATGCGCATTAGCTGTGAGGATGCAGTGGTGAGAGTCCAGGTGTCTGTTTTGGAGGAGATGCCAGCGGGCTCCCCACCTCTTCCACCTGGGATCCAGGCAGGCCCTCCACACTGTCCCCCTCCCCTGCTGGGCTCCAGGCCCTCCACGCTGTCCCTCCAGGGAGCTGTCCCTGCCCCCGCCGTAGTGGATGCTTCCCTTCAAATGTTGCTGGAAGGGATTCATTGCTAGATCAGAGGTGAGGTTAGGTTTTTAGTGGTTTGTTATTTCTTTTCGTTTTATAATTGTTTTTAGAAACTGTCTTCGTAGAGGCAACGTCTTTATGACGTTTATCAAGGCGTCTGTTCTCAGTCTGCCCACTCTGGACTCCTTTCACTCAGTGAGTGTGGCATGGATTTTGCTGTGCCAGGCTCTGCCCGTTCCTGGTGAGGGCCGTGGGGCTGGCTCACTCACCAGCCCTCTTTCCACGGATCCTGAGCATGCCTGTCACCTCTTGCTTTAGAAACGAGGGGGCCAGACATGCTGTCTCGTGCCTGTAACCCTAACGCTCTGGGAGACCGAGGCGAGAGGATCCCATGAGCTAAGAATGTTTCTTTACACTTTTAGATAGTTGGAAAAAATCAAAAGTATAGTATTTTATGATGTAAAAATTTAAGAATTGAAATGTCCTGATGCTTAGTCTTGTCGGAGCACGGCCGCACTGGCTGAGCTGCCGTGCTGTCTGCACCCGTCTGTGGTGCGCCTGAGCGTGCGGCAGGCGTGTACTGCCGGCCCCTGGCTCTAAGCAGCTCTCAGCTGCACCGGCACTCACCATCACTGCGTCCGGACGTTTTCATGAGCACCGCGCCACCGTCACTTCAGAACGAGGAAAAGTGGACTCCCATGGTTGTGCTTCGGGGCCACAGCGGCATCTGGGTCACTTTGTTGCCGAACTGTCCTTGTTGATGGAAAGCACGGAGTTCCTCATCCGTGACACTAGCTATGCCGAGAGAAGACAGCCGGCGATGGAGTCACCAGACTCAACACGTCACGGTGTCCCCCACTCAGGGGCAGGCAGCGTTTAGAAGACACTGAAAATGTAAAATGGACGTCTCATCACAGCAGCATTCCTTCACGGAAGTGAAACGGAGATGTGGTTTCCGTTAGAGTAAGCTTCCGGCTGGCCCATTTGTTAGCTGTGAGCCAGTGGTGAGTTCATCAAGTCAGGCTGGACTGCTGCAGCTGAAGAGCAGTGTGCAGAGACATTAAGCTCATGTTTTTTAAATTGTTATTTTTGAGACAGGGTTTTGCTTTTGTTGCCCAGGCTGGAGTGCAATGGCACGATCTCAGCTATTGCAACCTCTGCCTCCCGGGTTCAAGCGATTCTCCTGCCTCAGCCTCCTGAGTAGCTGGGACTACAGGCACGCGCCACCACGTCTGGCTATTTTTTTGTATTTTTAGTAGAGAGGGAGTTTCACCATGTTGGCCACGATGGTTGCAAACTCCTGACAGGTGATGCACCGGCCTCGGCCTCCCACACTGTTAGGATGACAGGTGTGAAGCACCGTGCCAAGCCCCAATAAACGTTTCAGTGCCTGTGTGCACTTCCCATTGAGTGTCACTATCTTTAATCCTTCTTTCACGCTGAGAGGTGAAAAAGAAACAGGAAGAGCCAAGCATCTGAAGCTGAGTTGTTGTCCACCGTGTCCGCGGGGCTCTCTCCTTTGCACTGACCTGCGCGGCCTTTCTGACGTTCCCGTCACGGCTCTTCTGGAGACTGATGGGGGCAGCGTCCTGCCGTCAGCCCTTCCTTCCAGGCCTTCGTTCTGGCCGCTGGGATGCAATTATTTACGGGAAGCGTTTCCTTTCAAGCTGCTTTCAGATTATTTCAGCGTTTTACCTTGTGAGCGTCCAGCACTCCATCGACCCAAGGCCAGCCGCGCCCATCCCCTTGGCTCTGGGGGTCCCCTCCTCTCAGCCCAGATTCTCGGGGTGCCCTCGTCTCTCTGCCCAGGCTCTCGGGGTGCCCTCGTCTCTCTGCCCAGGCTCTCGGGGTCCCCTCTTCTCTCTACCCAGGCTCTGGGGGTTCCCTCCTCTCTCAGCCCAGGCTCTCGGGGTCCCCTCCTCTCTCTACAGAGGCTCTCGGGGTCCCCTCCTCTCTCTACCCAGGCTCTGGGGGTCCCCTCCTCTCTCTACCCAGGCTCTGGGGGTCCCCTCCTCTCTCAGCCCAGGCTCTCGGGGTCCCCTCCTCTCTCTACAGAGGCTCTGGGGGTCCCTTCCTCTCTCTACCCAGGCTCTGGGGGTCCCCTCCTCTCTCTACAGAGGCTCTTGGGGTGCCCTCCTCTCTCTACTCAGGCTCTTGGGGTCCCCTCCTCTCTCTACAGAGGCTCTGGGGGTCCCCTCCCCTCTCTACAGGCTCTGGGGGTCCCCTCCCCTCTCTGCCCAGGCTCTCGGGGTCCCCTCCTCTCTCTGCCCAGGCTCTCGGGGTCCCCTCCTCTCTCTGCCCAGGCTCTGGGGGTCCCCTCCTCTCTCTACTCAGGCTTTCGGGGTCCCCTCCTCTCTCTGCAGAGGCTCTGGGGGTCCCCTCCTCTCTCTGCCCAGGCTCTGGGGGTCCCCTCCTCTCTCTACTCAGGCTCTCGGGGTCCCCTCCTCTACCCAGGCTCTGGGGGTCCCCTCCTCTCTCTGCCCAGGCTCTGGGGGTCCCCTCTTCTCTCTACTCAGGCTCTGGGGGTCCCCTCCTCTCTCTACCCAGGCTCTAGGGGTCCCCTCCTCTCTCTGCCCAGGCTCTGGGGGTCCCCTCCTCTCTCTACAGAGGCTCTGGGGGTCCCCTCCTCTCTCAGTCCAGGCTCTGGGGGTCCCCTCCTCTCTCTACTCAGGCTCTCGGGGTCCCCTCCTCTCTCTACAGAGGCTCTGGGGGTCCCCTCCTCTCTCAGCCCAGGCTCTCGGGGTGCCCTCCTCTACCCAGGCTCTCGGGGCATCCTCCTGTTTGCCCAAGCTCTCGGGGTGTTCTTCCCTCTGTCCAAGCTTATGACCTCATGTGGGCATGGTCCCTGCAGGGTCGGTGTGTGTGAGGCGCCTGTGTAGATCGGGATATGCTCGGCGTTTCCCTGGCCTGGCCAGGCTCATGGTGTGTAGGAAGAACAAACATGAGGGTAAAAAGCTGGGTGAAGAATTCCGGGGTCGTGTAGCACACAAGCTACTTTCAGAGTGATGACCGGGCTCGGGTGTGAGCAGCTCTGTTCTCCCTGTTCTTTGCTGCCTATTGTGTGCTGCTGAGCTGAGACCACATACTTCACTGTGTCCCGTGGTTGTGAACCTAAGGTCACACTTGCAGGGCCCTTGCCAAGTCCGTCTTGCTGGGCATCCCTGGAGGGTCGGGCCCCCTGTGCTTAGAGAGCCTTCCCTGGTCCTGCCAGTGGGGGCTGCCTGTGGGCCCCCTGGAGCTGGAGGGACCGGAGGGCAGGTGTGAGTGAGAAGGAAGCTGCCTGTCTTCCTCCAGCCAGTCTCTTCCCTGGAATTTGTGCCAGTGGCTATGGCCACAGACACCAGGTGGCACCAGAGCTCACAGCTGAGAGCAGCCCTCCCTGCAAGCTGTGGACACATGGTCCCAGGGCTGTCGGGCCGCAAGCCTCTCTTGGGGGTTCCTCCGTGGTGGCCTGGGTGCCTCTGAGCCGGCAGGGTCTGCCGTGGAGCCGGAACATGGGGAGAGCCTGGCGGCAGCTTGGCCTCAGAGCGACGGGTGGCCAGGAAGGCCGCTGGCTCAGCCATGACGTCAGCAGTGGTGTCTGACAAGGCGCTGAGCTGCCGAGTGTTATCGAGTCCCTGGTGATGGTGGGTTTTGTGACACTGGACACTCGTAGGTGGCGGCTGAGGTGGGGATGCCTGTCCCACATCTGGGCTTCCTGGCCTCGAGCCTGTCCCCCATGGGCTGGTAGGCAGGTACTGGGTGGCGCTTCCCACCGGGCTGAGCCCTCAGGGCATCCCAGTCTTCATTTGCTGCTGTCTTATTAGTGGCCTTCAAACTGGATACTGCAATCTGCCATTCTCTTTATGTGATGTGTATGAACAGAAGTACAGTAGGGTTCATGCCTGGGTAAGGTTAAAGCCTGTGTGTTGATCTTCTGCAGCGGAAATGAGAAAGCAGAGGGAGTTCTATCACAAGCTGGGCATGGAGGTGCCTGGAGACATCAAGGGGGAGACCTGCTCTGCAAAACAGCACTTAGATTCCCATCGGAACGGTGAGCTGTCTGGGCATCCAGGGATCCCCGCACGGGGCCTTTTGTAAGGAGCTGGCTCTGTCTGCCAGGCGCTCCCAGAGGCAGTGAGGACACCTTAGGGTGTGGGAGGTTAGGGTTCAAGGTGCTTCTCCTCACTGGCACCAGTGGGAATGTGGGTGGAGGGGAAAAGTAGAGGTCCTGGAGGCTGAGGCCAGCAGCGGAGAGCAGAAGGGCCCCCGAGAGTGCCTGGAGGTGGGGTATAAAGGTCACGGGTTGGAGGGCCTGGGGAAGAAGTAGTGGAAGGTAAAC
The DNA here is from genome assembly GCA_028533165.1 of Leontopithecus rosalia. Classification (NCBI taxonomy): domain Eukaryota; kingdom Metazoa; phylum Chordata; class Mammalia; order Primates; family Cebidae; genus Leontopithecus; species Leontopithecus rosalia. The sequence goes on from CM052650.1 coordinate 481,414, forward strand.
TTCCTGAGACTTGACTGCTTGTTTTACTGTAAAATGGCAGAATAACGGTTGGTTTCTGTGTAAAGTTCATGGTACGTTGAAATCCGAGCGTAGCTCTACAAATTTCCGCATCTTGAGGACATTTTTTTTCCCGAATGGAGCACACAGACTCTGAAGATGCCTTTAGGCTCCCTGTGTATCCGTCACAGTTGCGGGGTGAGGAGGCCTGGGCCTGTCTCCATCAGCTTTGTGGGGCCTGGAAGCGCAGCCCTGAGGGGTGGTTAGGAAGCAAGCAGTCCCGTCTGAACCTTTTCACCTGAGGGGAAGTTTTAATTTTACTATCAGAGTTAGAACACTGGGTTTTTAGGAGAAGGCTTTTGGTATGAGGGGATGGATGTGGTCAGCACTGAGCAGCTCTGCGTGGGCCTGGCCATGTGGCGGGTGCAGTGCCTGTCTGTGTCCCACTCTGGCTCCAGCTGCCCCGACCCACACACCTGTTCCACATCCTGGGGAGACCCGGCACACACTTTGCAGACAGCTTTCCTTTGACTCTTACTCCACTCCAGGTGTCCAGAGTCCCCTGATAACATGAATTTTTTACGACATTTGGAGTACAGTGTAGAGTTTTTTTAAATGGCTT
>CM052650.1:482132-535395 GCA_028533165.1 Leontopithecus rosalia
CCCAGGGAGCCGGGAGCAGGTTGGGGGTCTCACGGGCACTCGCCCAGGGAGCCGGGAGCAGGTTGGGGGGTGGGGCTTGTGGATGCTCCTGTATTAGTGCTCACCCCGCAGTGCCAGGAGCACCAAGGGAGGGAGCATGCCAGAGACCTTCCCTCGGGAGGAAGGGAGCAGTGATACCCCAGCACCCAAGGGCTGCTAGTTTCTTCCTCCCGATTTCTTCCTTCTTGTTTTTATAAAACTACCAGATGAACCTGTGCTTATGGTTGCGCCTGGCTGGTATAAAAGATGGCTGGTCAGCACAGGCTTTGGCCTCTCAGCCCCGCGGCCGAGCTTGTGTGAGCTGTTGGCACCTTTTCCTCTGGGTGCATCTCTGTGCATCCGTGAATGTTACATGAAGGAAAGCAGAGCCCAGCGGTGTATTGGAAGGAAAGAGAGTGAGCAAGGAGGGCTCGTCTCATGACATTTACGGTATCACCAGATGTAGACAGAAAAAACTACACGGTCACAGAGATGCAGTAAGAGTCTGATGTGGACAGGCACAGTGGCTCAAGCCTGTAGTCCCAGCACTTTGGGAGGCCGAAGCAGGTGGATCATGAGGTCCGGAGGTCGAGACCAGCCTGACCAATATGGTGAAACCCCGTCTCTACTAAAAACACAAAAATTAGCCAGGCATGATGGCACACACCTGTAGTCCCAGCTGCTCGGGAGGCTGAGGCAGGAGAATCACCTGAACCTGGGAGACAGAGGTTGTGGTGATCTGAGATGCGCCACTGCACTCCAGCCTGGAGACAGAGTGAGACTGTCTCAAAAATAAAAAATGAAAAAAAGGAGTCTGATGATATTCCAGACCCATGTCTGGAGAACTGGGTTTCTTTTTTTTTTTTTGAGACAGTTTGTTCTTGTTGCCCAGGCTGGAGTGCAATGACACGATCTCAGCTCACTGCAGCCTCCACCTCCCAGGTTCAAGCAATTCTCCTGCCTCAGCCTCCTAAGTAACTAGAATTACAGGTGCCCACCACCACACCCGGCTATTTTTTGTATTTTTAGTAGAGACGGAGTTTTACCACGCTGGCCAGGCTGGTCTTGAACGCCTGACCTCAGGTGATCTGACCACCTCAGCCTCCCAAAGTACTGGGATTACAGGCATGAGCCACCACCCCTAACCTGAGAGCTGATTAATATAGTATCTTTTCATTCTTTCTTTCTTTTTTTTTTCCCTTCTGAGACGGAGTCTTGCTGTCACCAGGCTTGAGTGCAGTGGCGTGATCTTGGCTCACTGCAACCTCTGCCTCCTGGGTTCAAGTGATTCTCTTGCCTCAGCCTCCCAAGGAGCTGGGACTACAGGCGCCCACCACCATGCCCAGCTAATTTTTGTATTTTTAATAGAGATAGGGTTTCACCATGTTGACTAGGATGGTCTTGATCTCTTGACCTCGTGATCTGCCCGCCTCGGCCTCCCAAAGTGCTGGGATTACAGGCTTGAGCCACGGCCCTGGTCAGTATCTTTTCTTTTTTGAGAAGAAGTCTCACTGTGTCGCCCAGGCAGGAGCACAGTGGCATGATCTCAGCTCACTGCAGCCTTCACGTGCCAGGCTCCAGTGATTCTTGTGCCTCAGTCCTGAATCGCTGGGATTACAGGTGCGTGCCACCATGCCCGGCCCTTAATACAGTGTCGTTATTTAGAATCTATAGTAGTTGTCATACTTTATGCAGAAACAGAAGCATTATCTCATCAAAATCAAAAGACAAGAAAGTGCCCATTGCCAGCTGTTTCTCAGCATGATTTTGCAGGTCCTAGCCCATGCCCTGGGGGATAAAGAAATGAGACTATGTCCGTGAGAGACCAAAATGCCATTATCTCGGATGATGCCATTGTCCTGCGTGTAGTCCAAGACAGTCACTGAAAAGCCGCTAGAATGAATTGTTGCCGGTCAGGCAATTAGATGTGTGTGTCAGACACAGGGGAGCGGTCAGGGAGCCTACATTCAAATGCCCAGACGTTCCTGTACACAAGGGTGGTGTTAAGATACCACTTCTCCCAGATTAACCTCAGTGCTAGGCCGCAGCAGTTTCTTCTTTGTTTGTTTGAGACGGAGCCCTAGGCTGGAGTGCAATGGAGTGATCTCGGCTCGCTGCAACCTCTGCCTCCCGGGTTCAAGTGATTCTCCTGCCTCAGCCTCCCAAGTAGCTGGAATTACAGGCACCTGCCACCACACCCGGCTGGTTTTTGTATTTTTAGTAGAGATGTGTCGCTGTATTGGCTGGGCTGGTCTCGAACTCCTGACCTCAGGGGATCCGCCTGCCTCGGCCTCCCCAAGTGCTGGGATTAGAGGCGTGAGCCACCACACCCGGCCAGTACCCCAGAGGTTTCTTTCTTTTTTTTTTTTTTAAAGAGAGAAAAGGGGGAGAGAGAACAGGAGTCTTGCTCTATTGCCCAGGCTGGAATGCAATCTAGAAATAGGTATTAAAAACCTCTTTTATGCGGATGATTGTGCTTAGCAGCAGAGACAGGAAGGAATAAGGAAAGAAAATAACAAACAGCCAACCAATATTTCGTTTAAATCTGTGAAATGCTGTGCAAGTGCTGAAGAGTGATTTGCTTCCATTTGTGTGGTCACTTTGAAAATAGGTGTAATGTGATAAAAAAAAATGTATGTTCTGTGGACCTGGGGTGTAGAATTCTGTAAATATTCACTGAGTTTGCTTGTTCCAGGTCTGAGTTCAAATCATAAATGTCTCTGTTAATTTTCTGTCTCGTTGATCCGTCGAATATTAACAATGTGGTGTCAGAGTCTCCCGCTATTAGTGTGGGAGTCCAGGTCTCTTTATGAGTCATTGAAAACTTGTCTTATGTATCTGGGTGCCCCTATATTGGGTACATATATATTTATGATCATTGACTCCTATTGTTGCATTGATCTTTTTATCATTATGTAATATCCTTCTTTGTTTCTTTTAGTCTTGGTTACTATTGTAGTCTATTTTGTCAGAGACGAAAGTTACAACTCCTGTTTTTTTTGTTTGTTTTGTTTTTCTTTCCTCTCCATTTGATTGGTGAGTCTTCCTCCAACCTTTTGTTTTGAGTCTCTGTGTCCTTGCTTATGAGATGGATCTGGATACAGAGTGCCGATGTGTTTTGACTTTTTATTCAGTTTTCGTGTCTGTGTCTTTGATTGGGGCATTTAATCCATTTAAATTCAGGATTAATATTGATATTTGTGAGTTTAATATTGCCATTTAATGCTGGCTGGCTACTTTGCCCATTCGTTGATATAAATACTTCATTATGGAGATACCCTTTATCTTTTGGTAAGATTTTGGGATGACTGATACTGGTTGTTCCTTTCTGTGTGTAATGCTTCTTTCAGACGCTCTTGTGAAGCTGGCCTGGTGGTGATGAAATCTCTGAGTGCTTGCTTGTTCATGAAAAAAATTATTTTTCCTTCATTTATAAAGCTTAGTTTGGCTGGATATGAGATTCTGGGTTGAAAATTCTTTTCTTTGAGGATATTGAATATTAACCCCCACTCTCTTCTAGCTTATAGGGTTTCTGCTGAGAGATCTGCTGTGAGTCTGATAGGCTTCCCTTTATGGGTAACCTGACCTTTCTCTCTAGCTGCCCTTAGAATTTTCTCCTTTATTTGAAACCTAGTGAATCTAACGATGATGTGTCTTGGGTTGCTCTACTTGAGGAATATCTCTGTGGTGTTCTCTGTATTACCTGGAGATGAGTATTGTCCCACCTTACTAGGTTGGGAAAGTCTTCCTGAATAATACCTGAATAATATTTTCCAGCTTGGATTCATTCTCTTCATGACATTCAGGTACACCTATCACACGTGAATTAGGTCTTTTCTTTTTCTTTTTTTTTTACATGACATCCTAGATAAAGGTAGCAGCAGCATATGAGAAGTATTATAAGATGTAGAGAACTGCAGTCAATTTGGTAATAGCTGGAGTATATACTGAAAGTTGAGGATCGTGATAAAAGAGTGGAGGACGGTAAACAAGGCACAGATGATAGCGGGCCTTAACGAATGCTAAGGTTTTCAGATGAAAAGCAATGGGGAAGATATTGAATGTTTTAAGTAGAGGTATAACATTTCTTAGAGACACTAAAACTTAAGGTGACAGAATTCATCTCCTAAATAATTTTCTCCACATGCTCATGTTGGAGCTTAGAAATCTGATATTCTTACTCTTCTAAAATACCTCTTTATCTTCATCGCTAAGATTCATTTCAGAGGAGCAGTAAGCTCCATCATGCTGTGGTATCTAGAAAGCAGGGTTAATAGGACATCCAATATCTAGCCCTTAAGTATGTTATTAGCTGCTTAGAAAACTTGAAAACTTTTGGAGATGCCATATTTCACTGCAATTATGTTGCCAGAAAATAACTTTAAAGTTGTCCTCGCCGTGTTCCAACACTAACTTCAAATATGGAACATTGAAGCTTTTTTTTTTGTTAAAGAAAAAAAGGAGAGAAGGAGAGGAAGAAAGAGGAAGAAAAAGAGGGAGAGAGAACAGGAATATTGCTTTATTCTAAGAATGGTTATTAATAATGGCTGATCAATATTTTGTGTATTGAAAGTGGAGAGTGTATATTTTGTGTATTGAAAGTGGAGAGCGCTTTACATATTTATTAAGTTTACTTGTTCCGGATCTGAATTCAAGTCCTGGATATCCTTATTAATTTTCTGTCTCGTTGAGTCTAAATCTCTTTATGGGTCTTACGTATCTGGGTGTTAGGATCGTTAGCTCTTATTGTTGCATTGATCCTTTACCACTGTATCTTTATTGCTTTGAAATCTATTTTATAAAATGCGAGAACTGCAACTCCTGCTTTTTGCTTATTTCTTTATTTTTGCTCTCCATTTGGTTGGTGTTTTCACATAGTCCCACATTCCTTGGAGACTTTGCTCATTCCTTTTTACTTTTTCTTCTCTAATCTTGTCTTCTCGTTTCATTTCATTACGTTGGTCTTCGACCTCTGATATCCTTTCTTCTGCTTGATCAATTCGAGTGTTAAAACCTGTGCATACTTCTTGGTGTTCCTGTATTGTATTCTTCATTTCCATTAATTCACTTATATTCCTCTCTAAATTGTCTATTCTCGTTAGGATTTCGTCAAATCTTTTTTCAAAGTTCTTAGTTTCTTTACATTAAAGAACTAGAACATGTTTTTTTAACTCACAGAAGTTTCTTATTATCCACCTTCTGAAGCCTGATCCTGTTAATGGAATGCACTCGTTCTCCATCAGGCCTTGTTCCCTTGTTGATGAGGAACTGTGATCCTCTGTAGAGGGAGAGGCGTTCTGATTTTGAGTATTCTCAGCCTGTTTTACGCTGTTTTTTTCCCATCATTGTAAATTTATACACCTGTCGTCTTTGTAATTACCAACTTTCAAATTAGGTCTCTTAGTGGACGTCCAAGTTGTTAATTCCCAGCGGCAAAATCTGAGCAACCCACTGCGCCGGCTGAAACAGCGGCACAAGATTCTTGGTGCTTTTCTGTCCTGGAGTCTCCCGTCTGGCTTCCCTCCTGAATCCCTTCTTCAGTCAGCTCCAAATGTCCGCCAAAAGGGGAACCAATCCCGTTTACTCTGCACCAAGAACTGCTGCACTGGGGCACCAGCAAAACCGCAGTGCTGGCCACCCGTGGGGCTCCTCCACTGGGAATCTCCTGGTCCTTGAGCAACAAGAATTCATCTGAAAATGTGGCGTCCTCTCGTTCTCTGCGCTTTCACTGGGAGCTACAAGGCTGAGCTGCTAGTGGTTGGCCATCTTGGGTCTCTCTCCCGGCCAGCAGTTTCTTAGGGAATTTGCCCAGCCGCTAAGAAGCTCCCCTGGGAGACAGCTGCTGTGGGACTGCAGGGAGATCTTGAGAAAAAGGAGGTAGCAACAGCCACATCGGAAGAGAGCAGAACTGAAGTCACGTGGTTGGGTAAGAAAAGGAGTAATAAGTGGGGTGGTTTTTGTTTTTGTTTTTGTTTTTGTTTTGAGACGGAGTTTTGCTCTTGTAAGCCCAGCTGGAGTGCAATGGTGCGATCTCAGCTCACTTCAATCTCCGCCTCCTAGGTTCAAGCGATTCTCGTGCCTCAGCCTCCCAAGTAACTGGGGTTACAGGTGCCCGCCACCATGCCCGGCTAATTTTTTGTATTTTTTAGTAGAGATGGGGTTTCACCATGTTGGCCAGGCTGGTCTTGAACTGCTTACCTCAGATGATCTGTCCACCTCGGCTTCCCAAAGTGCTGGGATTACAGGTGTGAGCCACCACACCTGGCCAAGTAATAGAACCTTAACTTTGTAGTTTACACCTACACATTGAGCATTACAGAAATAGAAACATCTGTGTGCAATGTGGGCTGTGATGACGTTGCCTTTTGGGTCGGTGAAGAGCCAGGAGTTGAGAGGAGTCCTGAGGGGCAGGAAAGAGGAAATTGCTGCCTTCTTTAAGAAGCCCTGGTTTCCCTGCCTTGCAGCTGCTTCTGTTGCTGGCCTGGAGGCTCTCCTGGACCACGCCTGTTACTCTCTCTCTGGCTTTGGTCTCCCACGTGCCCAGGCCCTAGAGATCCATGCCCGTTACGTGCTCTCTCTGGCTTTGGCCTCCCACGTGCCCAGGACCTAGAGATCCATGCCTGTTATGTGCTCTCTCTGGCTTTGGCCTCCCACGTGCCCAGGCCCTAGAGATCCATGCCTGTTATGTGCTCTCTCTGGCTTTGGCCTCCCACGTGCCCAGGCCCTAGAGATCCATGCCCGTTACGTGCTCTCTCTGGCTTTGGTCTCCCACGTGCCCAGGCTCTGGGTCTTGTCTTGTTTGGCCTTTGTTAGTTACTTGTACTTGGAGCAGTTCCCCAGTGGTGAGGGAACCCCCTGGAATCTCATGGAAATTCAGTTTTGGGGTCTGCTAGGTGGGCTGGCCTTCCAGAGGGTGCAGGCTGATGTCCCCTGGCCTCTGGCGCCATTTTCCGTGGACTCATGTAATGCCGTGTGATATTCTCCTCCATTTTAATCGGTTTCGCAGTTTTACATTTGTCAGTGTTTATTTTCACTAATAGTTACATTTTCTTTTGATCCTTGACGTGCTCAAGATTTATTTGTTGCTTTCAAAAGAGCCAGGTTTTTAAAATGGATTACATATTAAATTTTCTTTTTTTTTTTTGAGACAGTTTCACTCTTGTTGCCCAGGCTCGAGTGTATAGTGGCACAATCTCAGCTCACCACAACCTCTGACTCCCAAGTTCAGGCGATTCTCCTGCCTCAGCCTCCCAAGTAGCTTGGGGTTACAGGCATGCACCACTATGCCTGGCTAATTTTGTATTTTTAGTAGAGATGAGGGTTCTCCATGTTGGTCAGGCTGGTCTCGAACTCCCAACCTCAGATGATCTGCCTTCCTCGGCCTCCCAGAGTGCTGGGATTATACGTGTGCGCCTACTGCACCAGCTGAATTTTCTTAAAGCATTTTTTTTCTGATACCTTGAGTTAAAACCTCTTTTTGGCTGGGTGCTGTAGCTCACGTCTGTAATCCCAGCACTTTGGGAAACTGAGGTGGGCAGATCATGAGGTCAAAAGATCAAGACCATCCTGCCCAACGTGGTGAAACCCCATCTCTAGTAAAATGCAAAAACTTAGCTGGGCATGGTGGTACGTGTCTGTAGTCCCAGCTACTTGGAAGGGTGAGGCAGGAGAATCGCTTAACCTGGGAGACGGAGGTTGCAGTGAGCCGAGACTGAGCCACTGCACTCCAGCCCAGGCAACAAGAGCAAAATTTCATCTCAAAAATAAAACCAACTCTTTCATATGTTCTTAGTCTTTTGTTGTTGTTCTTTGAGGTGGGATCTGGTGCTCTCACCAGCCTGGAGTACTGTGGTGCAGTCACAGCTCCCTCGACCTCCGCCTCCCAGGCTCCTGCCCAGCCTCCTGAGTAGCAGGCACTGTTGGCACACCACACCCAGTTAACTTTTTAAAATTTTTGTGGAGACGGAGTCTTGCTGTGTTGCCTAGCCAGTCTGAACTGGATTCAAGCGGTCCGCCCAGCCGGTCTCCCAGAGTGCCAGGACTCCAGGTGTGAGCGTGCCCGCCATCTTTGTTCTGAAATGTTTGAGTAACGTGGCCTTTTTGGGTTCCGTCTGTTCCCCTTTCGAGTCTCCTTCCAGAGCGATCACGGAGTGTCGTCAGTCTGGATCTCCACTTTGGGGGATTGAGAGCTTTCTTGTCCACTTGGGTGCAGATTTTCCAAGTCCTGGGGTCATTTTCCTCTGGCTGAGTTTGCTGGTTGGGGTGGTGGGTAAACAGGCAGACCCGGGTGCCAGTTGCTCTGCCTTTAGCCAGGGTGTGGCCTTCGCAAGTGACCTACCTCTGCTTCCATTTCTGTCTGGCGTGAGGTGGTTTTGAGATTGCCTCACAGTTGCTATGAAGATTCAGTGATTTCGTGTTTGTGGGGCACCTCCAGGTGTCAGGTTGAGTGAATGATGAACCTCCACAGCTGGGGAGGTTGTTCGTTTCCACTCTGAAGTCCTGTCGTTGCTCTTGTTCATGTGCTCCTTGGATTCTTGTTTCCTCTGTTGCTCTGCACCCTCGCAGTGGGGCTTTAGGAGCCAGGCCGCTGGGCGAGCAGCTGCTAGTGCTTATGTTGTTTTGAGGACTTGCACCTGTTGCCAGTGTGGATTTTTTTTTCTGCTGTTTTGGCTCTAACCCGTTGCTCTTGTACTGACCTTGCTGTTGGTCTGTTTCCACCTTCCCTGTCGTTTGTTTCAGGTGTGTTATCTTTGTGGTGTTAGAACACGTTTTCTGCCCTCTCCCCGTAAAGGCTGGGATCGGGTTTTGTCTTCTTTCTCTGCTCTAGTGGTTTGGAAGTTTTGCATTCTCTTTCTGTTCTTGCGGCTGCTCTTAGACTTGGACTCCATGTCGGTTTATGGGATTATCCGCGCCTCTAACTTTATGTTGAGCTCCTGATCCCCATCTCCCAAAACTTGGGTAGTCATCTGACGCTTTGTTCCAGATTGGTTTTGGTAATTTTAAAGTTTTATTTACACTAATTTTATTCTAGGAATTTCCTCTTCATCTTACTGAAGTTTTGGTGTGACATTAGTTACTCACACTTCACAAGAGGCTGCATGGGTTCTGTGGGCATTTTGTCATCTTCCTGGCGTGTGTCTGTCTGGATTTGTGCTTTGCTGCACCCAGTGTGGTGGCTCCTGAGCTCCTGCCGGTCCCAGGCTCCGTGTTTTCTTCCACACACCAGCAGCAATCGTTTCTTAAGACAAACCTTCCTCTGTCACCCGGATGAACTGATTAAATTATGCACTTTTAATACTAAGCATCAAAAAAAAAAAAAAACCAGCAGATGAGGAAAGCACCCACCACCCAGGCCTGTGGCTCTGCTCCCAGCCGCAAGCCCTCCCCTGATGGCCTCTCCCAAAGGTGTGAAGGCTCTAGGTTTATGGAGCAGCCAAGGCTCAGGATGGCATCCGCTGGCCATGCTGGCCTCACAGCCGACCTCTCCTCCATCATCTGATGAGCTCAGCCCCCCGTCCCACCCACTGGTGGACACTCAGCTGCAGGCCCTCGAGGCATAGGCCTCCTGGGACTGGTGGGACTCTTCCTGAGGGAGGCAAGTTCAATCAGTGCTGAGCAACGCAAAAGCCTGTCAGGTTTATTTACTCAGAGCAACGTCTTCTAAACCAAAAATACTTGACGAGGCCTTTCTTTCAGTTTTCCCAGGGTGGGGAGGGGATGATCCTTGCAGACACTGCCTGCACAGGTGATGGTGTTTCCCACACTGGACCGCAGGGCCCTGCACCCTACAGACCCCCCTGTCCGGCAGAGTCCCGCGCACTACAGACCCCTCTGTCCCGCAGGGCCCCGCACGCTGCAGACCCCTCTGTCCCACAGGGCCCCGCACGCTGCAGACCCCTCTGTCCGGCAAAGTCCCCCACCCTACAGACCCCTCTGCCCCGCAGGGCCCCGCACGCTGCAGACCCCACTGCCTCAGACCTGTGCCACTGTGGCCTGTGGCTGGTGCACTTGATCCCTGGGCCTGAGACGAAGCTGCCTGTTGATGGCATGGCCTGTCCACTGCTTACAGAGACATGAAGCCCACCACGGTTATGCCGTCCTTGCCCTGCCATTCTCTTAGCGTGCGTGTGTCACCAGCTGTGTCCTGGATAGAAGTGTGCCTCGTCTTTAGTGGGCTTTTTCCTCATTAAGCTCTATTAAAGTCTGCTTGACTCATATTAATCTAGCTATGCCAGCTTTCCTTTGGTTAATACATGTGTGGCAATCCCGTTCTTAAAATGCCTTAAATGTGACACTTTACCACATAAAGCTAGGTTTTTAAAAAATGAGAAGTTTCTTTAGCTGGCACGTGCCTTACGCCTTCCACGATTTGCCCCGGAGGATCTGAGTTGGTTCTTTCATTTTGCTCTTTTCCTCTGTTTTTTTTCCTATGCTTGCTTCCTTCCTGTTGTTGAGTGAATTAGCAAGTTTTCTTTAATCTCTTTCTTCCCCTGGTTTGCAGGGTATAAGCTCTACTTTTGTTATACTAGTGGTTACAAAATGTTTAAATAAACTATATGTGTGTGTGTGTGTGTGTGTGTGTGTATATATATATATATATATATATTTTTTTTTTTTTTTTTTGAGACGGAGTTTCGCTCGTTACCCAGGCTGGAGTGCAATGGCGCAATCTCGGCTCACCGCAACCTCCGCCTCCTGGGTTCAGGCAATTCTCCTGCCTCAGCCTCCTGAGTAGCTGGAACTACAGGCACGCGCCACCATGCCCAGCTAATTTTTTGCATTTTTAGTAGAGACGGGGTTTCACCATGTTGGCCAGGATGGTCTCGATCTCTTGACCTCGTGATCCACCCGCCTCGGCCTCCCAAAGTGCTGGGATTACAGGCTTGAGCCACCGCGCCCGGCCACTATTTACCATTTTTAAAAGTCCAAGTTACTGCAAGTCTGTGCCCCTCCCCCCCAGTCCTCACCAGGCACCAGTGTCCCCTCCTGTGCGCTTTCTCCCGGCGGCGTCTGGTTCCTTCCTCGGGCTTCCGCGTCTTTCTCCCTGGGCTGCCCCTCCCGAGTTCTTCCTCCAGACTCCGGGTCTTTCTCCCCGCACGGCCCCTCTCCCCAGTTCTCACTCCAGCATCCGGGTCTTTCTTCCTGAGTTGTCCCACTCCCCAGTTCTTCTCACTCCGGACTCCGGTCACCGCGCTGTCCCTCTCCCCGGTTCTCAGTCCAGACCGCGAGTCTTTCTCCTCCCGCGCTGCCCTCCCCCAAGTTCTTCTCCCTCCGGACAGTCCGGGTCTTTCTCCCCATGCTTGCGGCCTCCTTTCATTTCATCCTCCCCCGGAGCAGGGATCTCTCTCGCTCTTTGCACAGAATCCACCTTCCTTCTCCGAGGCTCCTGGGGGCCTGCAGTGGGTTGTGCTCAGTCACTGCACCGTGCAGGCATATTTCTTTTGTTTTGGATTCTTTTGCTTCCTGAATCTGAGGATCTGTTGGTCACTGTGGGAAATCCTCAGTCACTGTTAACACTTCCTTTCTGCGCCTTCCTCTGGGGCTCCTCTTCCTCCCGTCTCTTAGTCTTCTCTACTCCACATGGGTAACTTCCTCAAGTTACTTTTTTTAGGACATTAGTCAGTCCTCAGCCGGCCACTGAGATGTTAGTTTTGGTCAGTGTTTTTATTTTTAGAGGTTGTGTCCGGTTAACTTCAGCACCCTTCTTTCTGTACCCTGGTGTCCCCCCTTTTTCATCTTTTATGATTTTAGACATACATATTTCCATTACCCGGTCCATCCTTCCACTGCATTTTTAGGGCCTGGTTGTGTCCTTTGTTGCAGCTCCACCTGCTGAAGTGTTTGCTGTGAGCACTGCCCTTCCTCTTCCTCGCCAGGCACATCTTGGGGGACCCCGTGTCTGGGCCCTGGGGTGAAGCCTTGTCCTGGGAATATTCCCTTTAGCACCGCTGGGTGCCCCTGCTGCTGGGACTCCACAGTCACCTTCAGTTAACTTTATTCTGCAGGCTTCCTGCCACATTGCTGGTCATCTGCAAGGCAGCTGTGACCTTCTGCCTGTGACTCTGCTCAAGGCTTTTCCCTGTTGTCTCCTGCCTCCCCGAGTACATTCACAGACCCGGGGCACCCACTTCCCTTTGCCCCGTCTATCCTCTCTTGTCAGGAGGCAAGTGACCGCTGTGCACCCGGCAGCCAGCAGTTCTCTGGACAGGCTTAGCTGGATACCACGAACTCAGTGCCTGTGATGCATAAATAACCCGGGGTTAACTTTCAGATATTCTGTTAATAACAGAATTAACAGGGCGAGCTGAGATTCCACAAAGTGGCAAGCAGATGATAAACAGGTTTTCAGATAAGGTTTGTAAGATTCATTTTCTGAAGTGTGGAAGTCAAATAGATGTCTGACCTCACAAGGCCCGCAGTGCTAGATTGAGGAGTTAGTGAAACGTGTGTGAGGAAGCTGGCACTCACCCCGTCCTTCCTGCAGGTGAGCATCTGCCTGGAGTGCAACAGCAGCAAACTGCGGGGCCTGAAGCGCAAGTGGATCCGCTGCTCCGCCCAGGCCACCGTCCTGCACCTCAAGAAGTTCATCGCCAAAAAGCTCAACCTGTCGTCCTTCAATGAGGTGAGCGCCGATCCCTGAGTAGAAGCCGTCACAGGTCCTCTCTTACTGGTAAAAGTGACACTTGAAAGATTCTTTGGGTTGTTGCGTTTTGTTTTTAACAACTTTGGAGATTTTAACCAGAAAAGAAAATCAGTTTGTTTTGCCTGTCACCAGGAAGTGGGCTAGGAGATGGAACATTCAGGGTCACTGTGAGTGGAAGCGAGAACTGGGGCGGTTGATGAGATTGTTTTAAAATAGGTAAAGGTTTTCCTTGCAGCAAGAAACTGTGTGTGTGTGTGTGTGTCTGTGTGTGTGTGTGTCAGACTGCAATGTAGTGGTGTGATCTTGGTTCACTGCAACCTCTGCCTCCCGGGTTCAGGTGATTCTCCTGCCTCAGCCTCCCAGGTAGCTGGGATTATAGATGCTCCCCACCACACCAGCTAATTTTTGTATTTTTAGGAGAGATGGGGTTTCACCATGTTGGCCAGGCTGGTCTCGAACTCCTGACCTCATAATCCACCTGCCTTGGCCTCCCAAAGTGCTGGGATTACAGACGTGAGCCACCGCGCTAGGCTGAGAAATTCTGTTCTTTAATTTCAGAAGGAGAGACCTGGGCAGATGGAGAGAGGGAGGAGCCTTCCAGGCTGTGGTGGGTAAGGAGATGGAGTGCTGGCGTGAGGCGGCCTCGGTGGCCAGAGCACCATGAACATACCAGTGCAGGTCCCTGTCAGCCCCCAAGGCAGTGACACCGCCAACATGCAGGCGCCAGCAGGGTCCAGCTCTGCATGGAGAGAAGGCACTGGTGGCTCTGGGCAGAAGCGTGGGTCTGATGGCACTCTGCACAGAGAGAAGGCGCTGGCAGCTCTGGGCAGGAGCATGGGTCTGAGGGGTCGTTTTTGAAAATCACTCAGGCTGTGCAGAAACAGATGCAGGAGAGGCCAGTGCCAGGAGTCACAGGAGAGGACTGTGGTGGGGTGGTCAGGGTGGAGAGGTAGACACACTGGAGATGCTCTCTGGAGCTGCAATGGGCTCAGCAGTAGCCCCAAAAGATAAGCCACATCCTCACTCCCAAAGCCTGCAAATGGGACCTTATTTGGAAAAAGATCTTTGGAGATGTTAAGTGAAGGATTCTGAGATGAAATAATCCTGGAATACCTGAGTGGAGCCTAAATCCCATGACAACAAGTGAGGCAGAGAAAGACTCCAGGCATAGAGGACAGGAGGCCCTGGTGAGGACAGAATGGAGGCTGGAGTGGAGGGCAGACTGGAGGCTGGAGCGGAGGACGGAGTGGAGGCTGGAGCGGAGGACGGAGTGGAGGCTGGAGCAAGGCAGCCTCAAGGCGAGCCAGGTAGCGCCTGGGCCACCAGCAGCTGGAAGCCAGGGCAGGCTCCCCTACTGTGGTTCGAAGGCATCCCCCAGATTCTTATGTTGGAAGCCCCATCCCCAGTGGGCAGTGTTGGAAGTTAGGGCCTTGGGGAGGTGCTCAGGCCCTGAGGACCTGCCCCACGCACAGATTAGTGCTGTTGTGGAAAGGGCTGGCCGGCGTGGGTTCTCTATCTTGCAGCAGAGGCCCTCACAGGTGGCAATGCGGTGACCTTGAATGCCCCGGCTTCCAGAACTGTGCTGAAATAAATTTCTGTTCTTCGTAAATCACCTAGTGTGTGCGTTCCGTGGCAGCAGCACAGAATGGACTGTGCTTCTCTGGGAACCTGTAGAGTATGTGGCTCTGTGGGCTCCGGGGCTGAGTACACTTCCGCTGGTTGAAGCCACACCGTCCCCGTGGTAATTTCCATGGTAGCCCCAGGAGACTAATTCAGAGAAAGCCGCAATAAGTTGCTGATGCATTTGGGTGGTGATGCAGAGAAAAGGAAGGGGTCCGGAACGCCTGCAGGGCTGGGTCGCTTGGCGGGCGGATGGCGTCTCAGGACAGGTTGGGTGGGCTGTTCTGGTGACAGAGCAGAGGCTGGGAGTGTCAGGGGCCAGTGCCAGCCTTGAGTGCCCTACAGGTTGGCCGGGGATATGGACAGCAGACATGGGGTGGGGGAGACTTGGTGAGCATGGGCTGCCTGGAGCCTGGGGAGAAACCAAGTCAGGACATGGTGGGGAAGGGGGAGGAGGAAATGGAGAAAGGCTTTTGGCTAAGTGTCTGTTGTTTTGTTTGCTTTTCTGTGTAGCAACACAGAAAAAATGGATGGTAGCTGGGGACGGAGCAGGCCAAGGAAGTCCTTGGATGTTCACGTGAGGTGGAGTGGGAAGCTGCGGGGCGGTGGGGAAGAGGTGGCCATTTCCCTGTGCAGGGCTGGTTCCTCCGAGGGAAGAGTGTGAGGTTTTCGCCGTTGCTGCGGTGACTGCCTCTCAGAGCCCGCCAACCCAGCCTCTCAGGCAGATGGGGTGCTTCAGTCTAACGAGGGAGGACTCTGAAGAAGCGTAACACCGTCGGAAACACAAGTAAAACCATGGGCACCATGCGCACCCCGTAGGACGGCCGTAATCCCAAGCACTGACAGCTCGTCCGTGATCGCCAGGAACACAGGTTCATTCCTGCGGGAGGCAGCACTGCAGCCCCCGCGGAGGACAGCTTGGCAGCTGCTGACGAAGCAAAACGCTTCACAAACCACGCAGCAGCCATGCCCTCTGCTGTTCACCCATGTGAAATCTGCCCACACCAAAACTGGCACGTGGCAGTTTATAGCAGCTTTCTTCATAACTGCCAAAACTCAGAAGCAACTAAGATGCCCTTCAGTAGAGGAGTGGGTAAATAGACTGTGGTGCACCCATGCCAGAATATTACCCAGCACTGAAAAGAAACGAGCAGCTGGAACAGGCTGTGGTGCGTCCGTAGCGGAATATTACCCAGCACTGAAAAGGAGCAGCTGGAATAGACTGTGGTGCGTCCATAGCGGAATACTACCCAGCACTGAAAAGAAAGAGCAGTCAGGCCAGGAGCAGGCACGGCAGGAAATGAAGTGCCTGTTGCTAAGTCAGGAAACCCCTCGGAAAGGCTGCAGGCCTCGCAGCTCCAGCTCTGCACCCTGGCGTGTTGGAAAGGCAGACTGCAGAGGCTTCAGGGGCTTGGGGAGGGCGGTAGGAGCGAGTGGCTCAGGGCTCCTAGGTGCCAATGCTGTTCTGTGTGTGTGTCCACCTATGGCTGTGCCACTGAGGCAAGCTGCTATCCGCTCTGGACTCAGTGGAGGTGACTAATGTGCCACCATGCCGGGTGTTGGTGGGGAGGCTATGGGGGGGCAAGGGACATGGGAACTCTGTGCCTTCCTCTCAATTTTGCTGTGAAGCTTGAATTGTTCTTTAAAAAGTCTAATTTTTTTTTAAATACTGGAGAGCCTAGTGCCTTTTTCCACTGTGGTGAGAGGGAGGGACAGGTTGGCCCCCTGGAAGGATCTGCAGGGACAGGGTGCCCCTGGAGGCTGCAGCCATGGAGGGTCTGGTGTGGACTGGGCTGGGTGAGGTGGAGGGAAGCGAGTTCATGCTGAGGGCCTGGCCTCTCAGGCACCTGTGCCACCGGGCAACCAGGGTGCCTGATTCTGGAGCTGTATGGGCTGCCCATGGGGCTGGCAGCTCACCTGCAAACCACCTCTTCACGTTTCTCAGTATGGCAGGTGTGGTGGATGGGGTGTGACAGGGCCTGGGTGTCAGGGAAGAAGGAAGCGTGGGGAGGACACCAGGCAGCCACAGGCCAGGCGGGGGGCGGGGGTGCGGACGGAGCCCAGGCCGGCCCTCCTGTCCTAGCCTGTGAGGTAGGGACAGAGGAACAGATGACTCATGCCCCATCTCTAGGCACAGCCTTGCATGATGGGAGGGGCTGCGATTTCACACCAGCATCAAGGTGGTGGTGGTAGCGTGGCTCGAGCCCCTCCTGCTCCTAATCAAGCCTCCTTCTCCCCCAGCTGGACATTTTATGCAACGAGGAGATCCTGGGCAAGGACCACACGCTCAAGTTCGTGGTTGTCACGAGGTGGAGATTCAAGGTGAGGTGGCGTCGTGAGACGTGATTTGATTTTCAGAGTCTGCTCTGAATGGCAGTGACTTTGCTGTGCATTCTTATCTAAGAGCTTAAAGGTGATGACTCGGGGCCAAGCGCAGTGGCTCATGCCTGTAATCCCAGCACTTTGGGAGGCCGAGGCAGGCAGATCACTTGAGGTCAGTAGTTCAAGACCAGCCTAACCAATGTAGAGAAAAACCTCGTCTCTACTAAAAATACAAAATTAGCCAGGTGTGGTGGTGGTTGCTTGTAATCCCAGCTACTCAGGAGGCTGAGGCAGGAGAATCACTTGAACCCAGGAGGCAGAGGTTACAGCTAGCCGAGATTGCGCCACTGCACTCCAGCCTGGGCAACAAGAGTGAAACTCCGCCTCAAAAAAAAAAAAAAAAAAAGGAAAAGTGATGACTCAGCGGCAGCCAGTTCTGGTCTTTCTGAAATCATCAACCCCAGACAACCCAGAGCCAGCCTGGAAGGCAGCAGCTGAGCTCCAACGGGCACAGGGCCCTGCTGGGACGCTGTTGAGGTCATGAGCGCTATGAGCAGAGGGTCCCCATGGCACCTCTGAAGCAGGAAACAGGTGGCGGAACCCTCCCACCTCCAGCTGGTGCTGCTGCCCAGGGGCGGGGTGAGAAGCCAGGGCCAGCCTGGGGCTGGGCCAGAGGGCTTGAGGGAGAAGGGAGCATGGGGAGCAGGGAACAGCAGCCAGGGCGATGACAGGTACGTGTGCAGTGGTCCCTGGGTCACCTGGGGCTGGGGGAGAAGACATGTGTCTTCCCAGCCTCTCCCCCGGCTCAACGTTGCTCAGGACCGAAGGGTCTCTGGTGTAGTCTCTCGAATGGACTGTGTCCTGGGACGTGTTTCCTCAGCGCCCCCTCCCAATGAAGTAGGTCTGTCTCCTTGCCTCCACCCCGGGTCATCAGGCGCTGTGTGTTCTTGTGTCTTCCAGAAGGCACCACTCCTGCTGCACTACAGACCCAAGATGGACTTGCTGTGAGTGGCACCGCGCGGCGCCCACAGACTGGCCCAGTACCCCTGGGTGCTCCTGGTCGCCGCGCTTAAGAACGTTGCCTCTGGGTGTCATGTGGACCAGACTTCTGAATAGAGAATATTTATAACTTTTGTATGAGAGAGAATTCACACTCAACAAGACACTACCAGCACCACGTTTACAGAGGATGAAAACACTTCACAGTCTCCCGCGTGCTTCAGCCTCACAGGCGACAGTGACGCCTGCAGGCAGCCCGGTTCCGAGTCACCTTCTGACACGAGCTCCTCTGCTTGCTTTCCAGGTCTTGAAAATCTGAATACCTTCAGTTTAGTTTATGAATTAGGTTTCATGATAAGCCTCAAAAATAGTTGGACTTTTATTGAATCCTTCCTAAGTTATTGAAAAAAATGTCTTTTCATGGTGAATGATATTTATGTTGCCTTTAGCTTCTTGAAGATTTAGAAGTTATATAAAAATTTAATTTAAAAGCAAACCGAAAGAGGTTTTCATTAACATTGTGATTTAACCATTGTATTTACTTTTCCACTCTATGAAACACAAGGACAGCAGCTCCCTGACTGGTTCCCCTTGGACTCACTCGGGTCGGACGCTCGCCTGGGGCTGACACACCCAGGCCTGGAAACGGGCCGCGGACTCCGAGTTGCGATTTGACATGCTCAGAGGTAGACCAGAGGCCGTGTGGCCAGCACAGTGCTGGTTTGCAGAACAATTACTCGTATTAAAAATGGCACCAATTGTTGAGTGCCGCCATTTGATTTCCTACTTTTCCTTCCCCGCTTTGATTTTGCTGCAGGGAGAGGCAGTGGTTGTTGGGATCAGAGCTCTCCAGGAAGGCCCCACAGATGGAGCGCCTGGGGGCCCTGGGGAGGATTTACTGGTGGTGGCTTCAGGCTCATGCCCAGTGCACTCACTGCCCCCTTTGTCCAAGGCCTTCCCTTCCCCTCTGCTGGTGGGAGGAGCTGGTGTGCTCTGTGGCCTGTTACTGGAAGGGCGTTTTCCCAAGCTGAGGGTTGTGAGGGACGGTAAGCAGCTGAAGGGTTTGGAGGGAACCTGCATTTCAGCCGCAGTTGGTTTGCACCGTTAGCCCCTCTCCTACCAGATGGTCATGTTTTTGTCACATTAGAGAATAAACTGCCAGCGCGCACTTTTTTCCCTTTGAAACAGTAACTTGGAAGTGTGGAAAGGCCAAGAGGAGAAGGGCTGTTTTCTGGAGCGGTTGGGGTGTTGTCCGGGCTATTCCTGTTTATTTCCTGTGGAGCTGAAACCCTCTTCCCTCCGCTCCCTGAGGGCCCAGGTGCTCCCTGGCCACCATTCAGGCTCTCCAAGCAGCCATCCACCTTGGAGATTCTTTCCTTGAATTTTGCTCTGTTTTCTTCCACTTCCTTTAAGCTCAAGAGACCTCTTGGTAGGGATGAGGAAACACACATTCATTCCATCTGAGCGATTGTCAGTGTAAGGCCTTTGAAAACATAAAAGCAAGTTCTTTGTTAGGAATTGGTCAAAACTCACCTCTTTGTTCAGGTCCGTCGCCTCCCGGGAGGGTCTGAGTCACTGTTCCCTAAGCTTGCTATTCGTCCAAATCGTTTTCTGGAGTCGCTGTTTAAGGGTCTATGAGTAGCTGTGTATGAATAAATATTACCTGTCTACCTCAGAATATACATACTGCTGGAGCATTCTGTGCAGCCGTGTGTGATCACAGTGCAGTGCTGTGTCACATTCGAACTTAGGCATTTCCCTGTTGGCAAAACAAGGAAGGATTAAACAGTTACAAGCCTCCAAATTCAAATAAAATCAAATCACAGTTGAGATTAAACTGAGTATTGTAATACTCTCATCCTATATATTTGTAACTTTGTAGCTATCTTTGAAATCACTTGACTTTGCTATGGTGCTAAGCTGATGCATTTAAACACACAGAGACGGGGGAGCGGAGCCCGTGTTGATGTCTCCAGCTGGTGGTGACCCTGCCTTTGTAACCGTTAACCTGGTGAAACCTCAGCAGCGCAGGCCCCTATTTTTCTAGGAGTTCATCGTGCAGACGGTCTTCACTACAGGACTTGGCGCTGGGGCCGCTGCCTCTTGTCTGACCTTGCAGCCTTGTTCGTGGGAGGCTGGAGCGCAATGGCCCGCCGTCTGTGGAGCCTCTAGGCGGCCTTCTTTCCTTTCTGCCAAGCTCTCATTTCACAGAAAAAGGCTGAATTTCATTTTTTCAGCATGACAGCCAGGATCGGTTAATGGTTGGATTCTGTTTTGTTTTTTTTTAACAGATGGAGTTACTGTGAAGAAGTTTTCACAACTATTTACTCTGGTAAAACAAATGCTGTTAAATCACCTTATGCGTCCTTTTCAACAGCAGTGAACATTCTAATGACCCAGAATACGGTCTCACCGATGCAGTTTTCATGGAAATAGAAAATTCAAATAGAATATATAATATTGAATTTAAGATTTGGGGGGTTAAAAAAAGAAAACTTAACTTTATAAAATTATTTATTCTATTTTAAGCCTTCTATCATATTTTCCCATCCAGTTGTTTGGTTTCCGTGGTCCAGCTTTATTTACAGGCATATAAAATGAAATTGTGAGATGTTTTGCAAGCTTCTTTTTACTTTGAGTAGCTTTTAATTTGTATGTTTTTGTTTTATGTGGATGAAGAGCATTTTTTTATGCTTTTGTGCAATAGGTTCCAACACACTTTTATTAGACATCTATTTAAACTGTAATGTAGCATTTATTCTGCTAAACTGAAAGGGAATATAGGTGGAATTCTAAAATGTGTACATCCAGCTGTTTTGTCTTTCCTTTTCATGGGTTGTTATTGTGAGGATGCTGGTGTTGGGGTTGTGTGTGAGTGCCTGTCAGCCAGCAATGCCTCGGGCTGCGCTGTAGGGCCTCCTCGGTCCTTCCTGGGTCCTGGTGCCTTGGCCCCCAACATGCTTGTGGCCAGGCCACCCTGGGGTGGGGCCATGTGTCCTCAGACCGTGAGAGCCGAGCTGCCCTGGCCCAGGCGCTGCAGCTGCCTGCACCCCTGGGCTTTGGAGCCTTGTTTGTTTTCTCTGAGCAGCAGCAGGATGGCGTTCACAGCGATTCAAAGGGTGGCATTAGGTTGGACGTTCTGGGTACAAGCCAGCCTGTTCCCATGTTGTACGTGAATGTTTCATGTGCTCTCAAAACATGGAAAATAAGTTTAGTGCACATAGCTAAATCAGAAAACATCCAGTTTCTCTGTTTCCTCAGGAAGTCATTACTGCACCACATCACGTGACCTTAACATGAGCAATGTATTTCTCTGCCTTGATGTTTAAATAAACTAAATAAATTCAGATAAGTAGATTAGAAAATCATTCAAATTATACCATAATCTGTACAAATATTATGTCCCCTGCCAGGCAGGGGACAGGGTGCAGGCAGTGGCCACATGGCCAGGGCCCCGCAGGAACGCGCTGAGGCCTCCCTCACCCACCAGGTGTCCTTCGCACTTGTGAGGCACGAACGGCAGCTTGGGTGTCCCCTAAGATGTGCCTGCCCTCCGTGTGAGCGTCCACTCCCGTGGTTTAATTGGCTGTCAGACGCATTTTCCCAGATGAAAGCGAGGTGGGGTTAGGGGACGGCGGTGCAGCCGCCCAGCCTTTACCAGCAGCGTGCGGCAGACAAAGGCAGTGAGGTGTGGAGGTGATCACGCAGATGGATGTTTTTGACTGTTTAATTTGAAAGTTTACATTTTTTA
This sequence comes from Leontopithecus rosalia, assembly GCA_028533165.1. NCBI lineage: Eukaryota > Metazoa > Chordata > Mammalia > Primates > Cebidae > Leontopithecus > Leontopithecus rosalia. The sequence goes on from CM052650.1 coordinate 503,486, forward strand.
TGCTTTGTGTTGGTGTGTAATTTTTGTACTCTTGGTGGCTAGTTTTTGTCAAATCTTTTTTGGAATATTGCTTAAATGTTTTCATTTTATGATAGTGAAGCTTGTATTCAGTGTTTTGCCAATTAATATTATATGCTTGTAATAAAAGCAAAAGAAAAACTTAAGTGAAAGTCTTCCTGGCTGGAAATGTATTACATGAAACATTTGTGCGAGCATGAGAGTGACGATTTGCTCATTGGATGAGCAATCCCATGGGTGTTGGACACTCAGGCAGCCTGGCCACACATGTGCGTGCTCAGACCACGTGCCTGCACACAGCACACATGTTCACACAGAAACCACGCACGAGCCCTCCTCGCTCCCAGGTTAACCACCATCTCCATTTGCACCAGGCGGCATTTGGAAATTTTCACCCTGGGTGCAACCCTCATTTAAATTGGTCTGGCATTTGCTACTAGAGTTTGGGCCAGAAACTGTAAAGCTCAGTTTGTCTCCTTGTAGGAAGAGGTTGCTGCAGTTTGGAGCTGGTTATGCCAAGGAAAATACGGCTAAAAAAGAACCTACTGATTCCCATAGATGTGTCAGCTCGAGAGATCAATGTGCCATTTCCCTAGACAGTTTGCCACGCCTCCTCAAATAAAGCACTGTGACCAAAACTTTAGTTTTTAAAGATTAATATACAACCATTTTGAAACTCCCAGAAAACTAGAATTGGCAGGAAAGGAGAATATGGCCAAATTTATATTCTCACAACCTTAGGATCAGCAATCTTTAGAAGTAAGTTTAGTCTTTTTTTTGAGACGGAGTCTCGCTCTTGTTACCCAGGCTGGAGTGCAATGGCGTGATCTCGGCTCACCGCAACCTCCGCCTCCTGGGTTCAGGCAATTCTCCTGCCTCAGCCTCCTGAGTAGCTGGGATTACAGGCGCGTGCCACCATGCCCAGCTAATTTTTGTATTTTTAGTAGAGACGGGGTTTCACCACGTTGACCAGGATGGTCTTGATCTCTTGACCTCGTGATCCACCCACCTCAGCCTCCCAAAGTGCTGGGATTACAGGCTTGAGCCACCGCGCCCGGCCTAAGTTTAGTCTTAAGACTTACATAGGCTGGGTGAGGTGGCTCACACCTGTAATCCCAGCACTTTGGGAGGCGGAGGCGGGCAGATGACCTGAGGTCAGGAGTTTGAGACCAGCCTGGGTAACGGGAAACCCTGTCTCTACTAAAAATACAAAAATGAGCCGAGTGTGGTGGTGTGAGCCTGTAGTCCCAGCTACTCAGGAGGCTGAGGCCGGAGAATCACTTGAATTTGGGAGATGGAGGTTGCAGTGAGCCACAATCATGCTACTGCACTCCAGCCTGGGTGACAGAGCAAGATTCCATCTTAATTAAAAAAAAGACTTAACTGACTCAAAGTGTATTTTCCTTACTTTCAGCAAGTCCATCTGAGAAATGTCAAGGTATTGGCTGCAACCCCAAGCAGACACTAATGTCAGTATCAACTGCAGGGAGTGGACACAAGACCTCAAAATTGGGTCCACCCATGCTGGGGGCTCGGCCACGAAGCCATGGCAGCCATGGGTGCCTGGGGTCTGAGAGCTTCAAGCTCCACCTGAGCATGGTGGGTGGGGGGCCCTGCACCAGGACTCTAGAAAAAGGCAGCTCTGGAAGCCAGTTCCCGTGGGTTCTGTAGCAGGTTGGGGCTGCGGGGACCTGGACGCTCTCAGAGCCAGGCCTCGGCCTCTCTGCTCACTGGTGGTTTTGTTTCTCCCATGCAGTTGTGTGTGCGTAAGGCAAAAGTCCCATGTTAGTCATTCATGTGTGTTATTACACCCGTGACTGGGTGAAGGCCAAACAGTATCCCCTGAAGTGCAGCGGAGGGACAGAAAAACAAAGACATTGGCTGTGATGAGACCCGCACCGTCTGCGTTCAGGAAGGCAGGGCCTTCTGCGGCTAGAGGCCCCTGAGGCCCGCCAAATCCACCCTATGTAGATGCCTGTGTGGCTTCTGGTTTTTAAGGATAAAACTGCCTCGAGGGGCACTGAGTCCCTCCTGAGGGGCTGTGGCGGGCTGGCCTGCATTGGCAGAGAGGCCTTTGTCCTGATGGCGCTCTGCAGAAGCTGCATGGAACGTCCCCCCGTTAACAGAATTATATTGCTGACTTCTGACATAGAGATGCCACCGTGCTCACATAAATCAGAGTCCTGAACACATAAATAAGCAAAGCACCCTTTCTCTGAGCCACGTCACTCCTCTGTCAAGGAAAGTACACAAAGCACATTTGTTTCGTATTTTTGGTGCCTTCTGCTCCAATTGTGAGGAAGGAGATGCTCCCCTGGGCACACCCCGCCCACCCCAGAGCATCTGCCCATACCGCTTCCTGGGGAGGCTGTGGCCTGCTCTAGGGATGACAGTCCTGTCGCAGTTGGGCAATTATTTGACCGATTTATATTTTTTTTCTTTTTTTTTGTAGACATAGTTTCGCTGTGTCGCCCAGGCTGGAGTCCAGTGGTGTGCTCTCAGCTCACTGCAACGTCTGCCTCCTGGGTTCGAGAGATTCTCCTGCCTTAGCCTCCCACGTAGCTGGGATTACAGGCGCCCACCACCACACCTGGCTAATTTTTGTATTTTTAGTCGAGGCGGGGTTTCACCATGTTGGCCAAACTGGTCTCAAACTCCTGGTCTCAAGTGATCTGCCTGCCTTGCCTCCCAAAGTGCTGGAATTACAGGTGTGAGCCATCATGCCCAGCCTAGTCCTATGTTTTTGGTGTACCATGAAAGGTTGCTTTTTTTTTTTTGCAGAGTGGGGACAGGGTCTCACTCTGTCACCCAGGCTGGAGGGCAGTGGTACAATCTCTGCTCACTCTAACCTCTGCCTCCCAGGTTCAAGCAATTCTTGAGTAGCTGGGATTACAGGTGCTTGCTAACATACCCAGCTAATTTTTGTATTTTTAGTAGAGACAGGGTTTCACCATATTGGTCAGGCTGGTTTCGAACTCCTGACCTCTAGTGATCCACCCACCTTGGCCTCTCAAAGTATTGGGATTACAGGTGCGAGCCACCATGCCCAGCCCTTTTTTTCCTTTTAATGTTGGCTTTCTTTGTTAGATCAGCTCCAGAAGCAGTTTATCCTGTGTCACTTAAATAATCTCATCGGAATTTAATGGGGATTGCAATTAATTTTTTACTTTGTGAGGCAGCTGACATCCTACACCCATGATGTGGCCTGTTTGCCAATGCACCCTCTTTTAGGGTCTTCCTCAGGCGGTCCTTACACACTTCTGGTCCAGTTTAAGATTCTTTTGTAGGGAGGTGGAGGGTGAGAAACCCACTGGACCTGGCATGGACTGAACTGTGCTGGTCCTCAGGTTCTTCAGGGGATTTTCTTGCATTTCCACACGGACGATTGTATCATAAACTACTAAACCCCGCCTCCAATGTTCATCTCCCTCCCTCGTTTGGTTCCCTCGCCCTGCTGGGATGGACTACAGCACTGACAGCACAGCAAGCACGACTGTGCTTTTCAGATTTTAATGGGAATACTTTAAATATCTTTACTTAAGCATGATTGTTGTAGGGTTTTGAAAAATTTTCTTGTTACAGCTTATGAAAAGGAATATGTGTCAATTTTTAAAAATGTTTTAATGTCTTTTTTTTTGAGACAGTCTTGCACTGTTGCCCAAGCTGGAGTGCAATAATGTGATCTCAGTTCACTGCAACCTCCGCCTCCTGGGTTCAAGCCATTCTCCTGCCTCAGCCTCCCAAGTAGCTGGGATTATAGGTGCACACCACCATGCCTCGCTAATTTTTTGTACTTTTAGTAGAGATGGGGTTTCACTATGTTGGCCAGGATGGTCTCGAACTCCTGACCTCATGCTCTGCCTGCCTCGGCCTCCCAAAGTGCTGGGATTACAGGCATGAACCAGCCCACCTGGCCTAAATTAAAATGTTTAATTAACTTTTTTGTTTCAGTGTGAAGTTTTAACACATGCATAGTCATGTGACCACCACCACAGTCCACACACAGAATGGTTCCAACCCCCAAATCTAGCGCCATGCCCTTACCACGGTGCCTTCCCCAACCCTTCCTTCACCTCTTCCCACCCCCGTGTGCCAAATGCGTCAGTCTCCCTGTTGTCATTGCAGAGTAGTATTTCATTGCATAGATATACCAGTTTACCAGCTCACCCAACGAAAGGCATTTGAATTTCAGCTTTTGATACGTATGAATAAAGCATCAATAAACATTTATGTGGCTGGGTGCAGTGGCTCACCCCTGTAATCCCAGCACTTTGGGAGGCCGAGGCGGGTGGATCTTGAGGTCAAAAGATCGAGACCATCCTTCCTAGTCAACACGGTGAAACCCCGTCTCTACTAAAAATACAAAAAATTAGCTGGGCACGGTGGCACGTGCCTGTAATCCCAGCTACTCAGGAGGCTGAGGCAGGAGAATTGCCTGAACCCAGGAGGCGGAGGTTGCGGTGAGCCAAGATCACACCATTGCACTCCAGCCTGGGTAACAAGAGTGAAACTCCGTCTCAAAAAAAAAATAAATAAATAAATAAAATAAACATTTATGTATGGTTTTTATGTAGACATGAGTTTCTTTCTCTAAACACCCAAGAGTGGGATTGCTGGGTCATGGGGTTGTGTACGTTGAACTTTATAGGAAACCGCCAAGCAGTATTCCATTGCCAGCAGGTCCACACCTGGGGCATGGGGCACTGCCAGCATGCTCCTGCACTGTGGCTGTGGTGCAGGTGCCCATGGCCTGTGTGGTGGCTGATTCTGCATCTCCCAGTGGCTGGTGGTGTCAAGCTTCTCCTATGCCCGCTGGTCCTGTGTCACCCCTGGGGCAGGTCTGGTCAGGTCTTTTCTGCTTTTTAGTTAGACTGTTGAGTTTTCTCTGTGTATTTTGGATACAGGTCCTTAGTTGAACAGGTGATGTGTGAATATTTTCTCCCCATCTTTAGCTGAGCTTTTCATTCTTTTCACACTGTCTTTGGTAGATCCAACATTTTTAGGCCAGGCACAGTGGCTCATGCCTATAGTCTCAATTACTTTGGAGGCCAAGGTAGGAGGATCACTTAAGGCCAGGAATTTGACACCAGCCTGGGAAACACAGCGAGATCCAGACTCTGAAAAAAAATTTTAAATTAGTCAAACGTGGTGGCATGCACCTCTAATCCCAGCTACTCAGGAGGCTGAGGCAGGAGAATCACTTGAGCCCAGGAGGTTGAGGCTGTAGTGAGCTATGACTACACCACTGCACTGCAGCCTGGACAACAGATCGTGACCCTGTCTCCAAAAAAAAGTTTTTTAATTTTCATAAACTCCAATTTATCAAGTTTTTCTATTATGGATTCTTCTATGGATTATGCCTTCGGTATCATGTCTAAGAACTCTACCAAAGGCCAGGTACAAAGATATTTTTGTTTTCTCCCAGACGTTTTATAGTTTTGTTTTACATTTATTTATTTATTTAGAGACGGATTCTCAGTCTGTTGCCTGAGCTGGAGTGCCATGGCGCGATCTCGGCTCACTGCAACCTCCATTTCCTAGGTTCAAGCGATTCTCCTGCCTCAGTCTCCTGAGTAGCTGGGATTATTACAGGTGCACACCACCATGCCCAGCTAATTTTTGTATTTTTTAGTAAAGACGGGGGTATCATCATTTTGGCCGGGCTGGTTTCAAACTCCTGACCTCAGATGAACTGCTCACCTCAGCCTCCCAAAGTGCTGGGATTACAGCTGTGTGATTACAAGTGTGTAATGTGGATTACCACACCCAGCCTTACTTTTGGTATTTTTAGTAGAATGGAGTTTAAGCATATTGGCCAGGCTGGTCTCAAACTCCTGACCTCATGATCTGCCCGCCTCAGCCTCTCAAAGTGCTGGGATTACAGCCATGAGCCATGGCACCCAGCCTTATGTCTTAGATGTACGTATGATTCATTTTGAGTTTGCATACATGTGAGGTCTAGGTCCTCAGGAATGAGCAACTGTCCCACTGCTATTTGCTGAACAGACAATTCTTTCTCCACAGGGTTGCTTTTGTTTGCAATGCCGTCAAAGATCAAATGACCATGTTTATGTGGATCTGTTTCTGGACTCTCTGATCATTGATCCATCTGTCTGTTCCTTGCCAGTACCACAGTCTTGATTTTTGTGGCTTTAAAGTACATATTAAAACTGTGCAATGTGATTAATCTTTTTTAAAATACTGTCTCATCGGGCCGGGTGCGGTGGCTCAAGCCTGTAATCCCAGCACTTTGGGAGGCTGAGGCAGGTGGATCACAAGGTCAAGAGATCAAGACCATCCTGGTCAATATGTTGAAACCCCGTCTCTACTAAAAATACAAAAAATTAGCTGGGCATGGTGGCGCGTGCCTGTAGTCCCAGCTACTCGGGAGGCTGGGGCAGAATTGCCTGAACCCAGGAGGCGGAGGTTGCGGTGAGCTGAGATCACGCCATTGCACTCCAGCCTGGGTTACGAGCGAAACTCTGCCTAAAAATAAATAAATACTGTCTTATCTACCCTTTTTACCGTTTCAGCTAGTTCCTTTTCCATTCCGTATAAATTTTAAAATCAGCCTATCTAAATCTAAAGCAGTCCTACTGCAGTGTTTTGGAGTTTTGTTAATTGAACAGATCCTTCTGGGGGAGACTGGCATCTTGACTACGTCTTCCAGCCCATGAGCCTACCGTGTGCTGTCTCTCCACAAAGGTAAGTCTTCTTTGATTTTTTTTGATTGGCATTTTTAGTTTTTTAGCATACAGATCCTGTTTTGTCTTGTTAGATTTATACCTCTCTCAGGAGCTGTTGTGTTTTTAATTTCAGTTTCCAATGTTTTATTGCTTGTCTATAGTAATATATATATATATTTTTTGAGGTAGTTTCACTCTTTGTTGCCCAGGCTGGACTGCAATGGTGCAATCTTGGCTCAACCTCTGCCTCCTGGGTTCAAACAATTCTCCTGCCTCAGCCTCCTGAATAGCTGGGATTACAGGCATGTGCCACCATGCCCAGCTAATTTTGTGTTTTTAGTAGAGACCGGGTTTCTCCATGTTAGTCAGGCTGGTCTCGAACTCCCAACCTCAGGTGATCTGCCCGCCTCGGCCTCCCAAACTGCTGGGAATAAGATTAATTTCTATGTGTTAATGGTGAACATGCTCACTTACGGGCTCTATGAGGGTCTCTGTGGCAGTCATTGCTGTTGTTTAGATGAGTGTTGTCTATATAGACAATCATGTGGTCTGTGAATAAGGAAGTTTTATATTTCACCTGTGATCCCAGCACTGTGGGAGGCTGAAGTGGGAAGATCACCTAAACCCAAGTTCAAGGCCAGCCTGGGCAACATAGTGAGACCCCCATCTCGACTAAAAATACAAAAACTAGGCCAGGCACAGTGGCTCACGCCTGTAATCCCAGCACTTTGGGAGGCTGAGGCGGATGATCACCTGAGGTCCGGAGTTTGAGACAAGCCTGACCAACATGGAGAAACCCTCTCTACTAAAAATACGAAATTAGCTGGGCATGGTGGTACATGCCTGTAATCCCAGCTACTAGGGAGGCTGAGGCAAGAGAATCACTTGAACCTGGGAGGCGGAGGCTGTGATGAGCCAAGATCGCAACACTGCACTCCAGCCTAGGTGACAGAGCAACACTCCACCTCAAAAAAATAAAATAAAATAAAATAAAAACAGCCAGGCATGGTGGCATACGCCTCTAATCCCAGCTACTCCTGATGCTGAGGCACATTCTCTCTGGAAGGAGGTGTCCCGGTGTGGCTTACCACCATTTTTTCTCTGCTACCTAAAAGGAGGTCCCTAGGTGAGGCTCAGTCACAGCTCAGGAAGTTCAGGTCACCTCTGTGAGGGCAGAGTCTCTGCACACAGTTTGGACTCGGCTGGATGTGTATGCTTGTAGTCCCACCTACTTGGGAGGCGGAAGTGGGACACTCACCTGAGCCCAGGAGGTCCAGGCTGCAGTAAGTCAGTAGCGTGCCACTGCACTCCAGCCTGAATGACAGAGTAAGCTCTTGTCTCAAAGAAAAAATATTTGGACTCCTCCTACATGGGAAATTGTCTTTTCTCTCCCATCTATTTATTCAGTTGTTTTTTGAAATGGGATACTGCGGCGGGGCACGGTGGCTCACGCCTGTAATCCCAGCACTTTGGGAGGCCAAGGTGGGCAGATCATGAGGTCGAGATCAAGACCATCCTGGCCAACATGGTGAAACCCCATCTCTACTAAAAAAATACAAAAATTAGCTGGGCGTGGTGGCATATGCCTGTAGTCCCAGCTACTCAGGAGGCTCAGGCAGAATTTCTTGAACCCAGGAGGCGGGGGTTGCAGTGAGCAGAGATCACACCACTGCTTTCCAGCCTGCTGCCTGGCGACAGAGCAAGACTGTCTCAAAAAAAGGGGATACTGCTATATTTCCCAGGCTGGCCTCAACCTCCTAGGCTCAAATGATCCTCCCACGTCAGCCTCCAAGAAGCTGGAACTACAGGTGCCACTTTGCCTGGCTCATTGTCACTTATTATATGTGGGAAGAAGAAAAGTTCCTCTTTAAAGTTCCTTTCTTGTCGAAGAATAAACCGTGGTAAGTATGCTACTCTTTGTTAAGCCCTATCCAGTGTAGCTGTTAGACACCCCGTGCTTACAGGCATGTCGTATTCTATGTCCTTGTGCTTTAACCAAGATATCCGTGCTGGACGTGCTCACAGGTATGACCCAGTTCTCCATTGTTTTTACCTCTCTAGAAAAGTTTTAAGTTGTTAGCCAATCAGGTTTTAAGGTTGTGAGGTCTGGCTCCAGCCAACAGATCAGACAGTAAAGATGACCCCAAATGCATAAGTGATAACTAAGTCTGTTTTCCTTTGTTCCTTGTACTCTCATGGCGCAATGGCTAGTGCGGGTACGCTTACTGCAGTCCAGGAAGTAAAAACTGCATTGCTGAAAGATCCTCCGTCTCAATGCTCATTTTTGCAGCACCCAGCATGTTTCCAACATTGTATCAGTACAGACTCACGGATGTTTCTTCAGCACTGTGCATTCTAACCTGATGCTACTTCATTCTGCCGTTCAAGTTATTCCAGCTGCGGCCACTGGGACCCCTTGCCGCTGTATTCCTTTGGCTCACGGTTGTGGGTTTGTGTTGTTTTGTTTTTTGAGATGGAGTCTCGCTCTGTCCTAGGCTGGGAGGGCAGTGGCGTGACCTCAGCTCACTGCAACCTCCATCTCCCCGGTTCAAGCAATTCCCCTGCCTCAGTCTCCTGAGCAGCTGGTATTACAAGCCCACACCACTAGCCCAAGCTAATTTTTTTCTAACTTTAGTAGAGACAGGGTTTCATCATGTTGACCAGACTGGTCTCAAACTCGTGACGCAGGCAATCTGTCCGCCTCAGCCTCCCAAAATGCGGGGATTACAGGCCTGAGCCACCAGGCGGGCCTGCGTCGTCATTGTTTTTTATCAATCCTAGGCTTCTGGTGGAAATTTTCTGCCCCAGTCCTAGGTGAGCTTCTCCTGCTTGGTGAGTTTCGGTAGGGATCGGAGGAGGGAAGACTCGGACTCCGAGCCCTTCCAACTTGTCACTTATCTAAACAATCACTTTGTGTTGAAGACGTCATATGCTGGAATTCAAAACCATCTCTGAACACCTGTGTGAAATAATCGTGTTAAACTTATTCTCTTCCAATTGCGCCAACGAAGCACCCATGGGGGCCGTCATACCTCTCCGACAACTGCAAGGCGGCGCCCCATCAGCTGTGCTCCCGAGGCAAGCGGCCCCTGACCCTGGTGGGTGAGTCCCCTTTGCAGCCCCGTCCCTGCGCCTCCTGAGCCCCCGAGAAGGTGGAAAGGCCATTCTGGCTGTAAGCGTCCAGCACGGCCCGGAGGGCGCACGGGTTCTGGGGAGGGTGCTGTGCCCGAGGGTCTTCATGCTGAGTCAGATCAAAGCGCACCAGTCCCCGGACCGGGAGGAGGCGAGGCCGAGGGGAGGACCGGGAGGAGGCGAGGCCGAGGGGGAAGGCCGGATCTCCTATGAGGATGGATCTACTGGGGGACCGTCGTGCTGTGGGGGAAGGATCTGCGGAGCCTGATCTATGAGGATGGATCTACTGGGAGGAGGCCAGGCCGAGGGGAGGACCCGGAGGAGGCCAGGCCGAGGGGCGGGCCGGGAGGAAGCCAGGCCGAGGGGCGGACCCGGAGGAGGCCAGGCCGGGGGGCGGACCCAGAGGAGGCGAGGCCGAGGGGCGGACCCGGAGGAACCCAGGCCGAGGGGCGGACCCGGAGGAAGCCAGGCCGAGGGGTGGGACGGGAGGAAGCTGAGGGGCGGACCCGGAGGAGGCCAGGCCGAGGGGCGGGCCGGGAGGAGGCGAGGCCGAGGGGCGGACCCGGAGGAGGTCAGGCCGAGGGGCGGACCCGGAGGAGGCCAGGCCGAGGGGCGGACCCAGAGGAACCGAGGCCGAGGGGCGGGCCGGGAGGAAGCTGAGGGGCGGACCCGGAGGAGGCCAGGCCGAGGGGCGGGCCGGGAAGGGCGGGGGTCTCTCCCCGCAGACCCCGGCCGCAGCCTTCCCTTCCCCGGGACGCCCCCGGGCCCCGCTTCCGCGCCCCGCCGCCCTGGGGTGCTCTCGGCCCCGGGGTCGTTGGGGCCGCGGAAAGGTCCCCGACGGCAGCAGCGGGCTCCAGGCTGACTCGGCCTCGGCGGCGCCGCTTCCCCGGGCTCCAGACACACGAGGCCGGCCGGCGTCACCCGGCGCGCGGCGCCGCCCTTGGGCTTCGGGTGGGGCCCGGCGCCTACGGCCGACCTGCGGGCGCGCGGGCAGAAGGTCCCGGAGAAACCTGCCTCGCGGCCTCGGCTTCGGGGCGTCCCGAGCGCCAGCGCGCTGCGGGGCCGGGCAGGGACCGGGACGAGACGGGCAACCGACGGGGCAGGGCCGGGGGCGGCCCGGGGCCGGGGAAGCTTCTGTCAGCCGCGAGACCCGCCTACGGCGGCCGGGCCGAGGCCACTCACCGGCTCCAGCTCCTCAGAGTCGGGCAATGGCGTCTCTCAGGCCCTGATTGGTTCCGCCTCCGCACGTGACCCTCCGGGAGCCAATCACGACGGCCCGCCTAGCGTGCGCTGATTGGCTCAGACCGGCCAAGGGCGGGCGCGCTCCCCTCCCCGCCCGGAGGCCCGGCCCGCGCGGCTCCGCCCGGTCGGTTCTGCCCGGGGCGGCTCTGCGGGGAAGGCCGGCCGCTGCTGTGAGGGGCGGATCTTCTGGGGGGGCAGAGCTCTGCGCGGGTGGATCTTCTGGGGGTGCGGGTGTGCAGGGGCGGATCTGAGGTGCGTGGGTCTTTGGAGGAGGATCTGGTGAAGAGGGGGAGCTTCGGGGGGGACGGATCTGCTGTGTGAGCGAATCTGGGGGCCCGGATCTTCCGAGGGGGCGGATCTGCTAGAATGGATCACCTGGGGGAGTGGATATGGAAGGGCGGATGGCGGAGGGGAATCTACAGCGAGGCGGATCTGCCCGGGGCAGACCTGGGTGGGCGGATCTGCTGTGGGGCGGATCTGCGGGGCCGGATCTCCTATGAGGATGGATCTACTGGGGGACCGTCGTGCTGTGGGGCGGATGTGCTGTGGGGCGGATCTGCGGGGCCAGATCTCCTATGAGGATGGATCTACTGGGGGACCGTCGTGCTGTGGGGGAAGGATCTGCGGAGCCTGATCTCCTATGAGGATGGATCTACTGGGGGACCGTCATGCTGTGGGGCGGATCTGCTGAGGGGAAGGATCTGCGGGGCCGGATCTCCTATGAGGATGGATCTACTGGGGGACCGTCGTGCTGTGGGGGAAGGATCTGCGGAGCCTGATCTATGAGGATGGATCTACTGGGGGACCGTCATGCTGTGGGGCGGATCTGCTGAGGGGAAAGATCTGCGGGGCCGGATCTCCTATGAGGATGGATCTACTGGGCCGGATCTCCTTTGAGGATGGATCTACTGGGGGACCGTCGTGCTGTGGGGTGGATGTGCTGTGAGGAAGGATCTGCTGAGGGGAAGGATCTGCAGGGCCAGATCTCCTATGAGGATGGATCTACTGTGGGGCCGTCGTGCTGTGGGGGAAGGATCTACTGTGGGGAAGGATCTGCGGGGCCGGATCTCCTATGAGGATGGATCTACTGTGGGGCCGTCGTGCTGTGGGCGGATGTGCTGTGGGGAAGGATCCGCGGGGTCGGATGTACTATGAGGATGGATCTACTGGGGGGCCATCGTGCTGTGGGGGAAGGATCTGTGGGGCCTGATCTCCTATGAGGATGGATCTACTGGGGGACTGTCATGCTGTGGGGCGATGTGCTGTGGGGGCGGATCTGCTGAGGGGAAGGATCTGCAGGGCAGGATCTCCTATGAGGATGGATCTACTGTGGGGCCGTCGTGCTGTGGGGGAAGGATCTGCTGTGGGGAAGGATCTGCGGGGCTGGATCTCCTATGAGGATGGATCTACTGTGGGGCCGTTGTGCTGTGGGCGGATGTGCTGTGGGGAAGGATCCGCGGGTTCGGATCTCCTATGAGGATGGATCTACTGGGGGGCCGTCATGCTGTGGGGGAAGGATCTGCTGTGGGGCGGATCTGCAGGGCTGGATCTCCTATGAGGATGGATCTACTGGGGGGCCGTCGTGCTGTGGGGGTGGATATGCTGGGGGGCGCATCTCCTATGGGAGTGGATATGCTGGGGGGCAGAATCTGCTGGGGGCGGTGTCCCGGAAGTCTCACCGGGGCTCCTGCCCCCGAGGCCCTTTCCATCCACACAGCCAGGTCCCTCAAGCTGGCCCAGACCTCCTTTCTGTCGTGCCCCTCCCCACACACCGTTCCCTGCATCACCTGAGGGGCAGCTGCCTGCAACAGCAGCGGAGCCATTTCCAGGTCGCCCGGGCGCAGTGGCCCTGCTGGTGGGGGGTGGGCAGCAGGGCTGGGCTGGCTGCGGACTGCCGGTGCCAGGAAAATGTCCTTTAATTGCCAGGCCTCTTAGAATTTGTCTTGAAAACCCCTGGTCAGCTGGCTTGTGATTTAGAAGCCACTACTGCCCCAAGTGCAGGGCGCTGGAGAGGAGAGGCCCTCGGGGAGAAGGTGGTCAGAGGAGACTGGGCTTCCTGGTCTGGGGAGGAGGCCGTGTCTGGAGGTTGAGAGCCGTCCCGCTGTGTTCAAGAGACAGTTAAATGTCCAGAAGGAGGAGACTCCGGGCGCCGGGTGGTGCCCAGCCAGTGCCTGGGCCCAGGCCACGCTGGTGGCAGCAGCGCTGACTCCTGGCTCTTGAATAGCTGTTCCTCTTCCACAGGACACCTGCCTCCCTCCAGGTCTGTGCCCGTCACCGCGACAGAGGCCCCCTGACCACTCATGAAATAGTAACCCTCACCATTGCTCTCTGCTCCCTGTCCTGCTTGGTTTTCTTCATCATGACTCACGTTTGTCATCTGTCTTCCATCACTAGAAAAACCAGCTCCAGGAGGGAGGGGCTCGTATTCCCAGCCCTTAGAACAGTGTGCGGGCGTTGCGCAGAGGATCAGTAAACATTGGGGGAGGAGTGCCTTCCCTAGGAAGCCTCAGACCCCGTCCCCTGGGGTGACAGCTGGATCCAGGTGGGGCTCAGGTCTGACCCAGCAGTCATTGCTGGAGGAAGGGCTGGTAGAGACTCCGAGGGAAAGCTGCCTGAGTTGTGACCTGGCATGTCTGAGGCTCAGGCTTGCAACAGGATCCAGACCAGGCTGTGGGTGGGAGATGGGAGGCTGGGGAATATGGAAGCTGAGAAGTGGGTGGATGTTGGGGTGCCCTTTTAAGAGTGGCCCTGCTGGGGGCGCCAGCAGCAGCCACGGGCACAGGGGTGGATGCAAAGACACCGAATTTCTGTTCTGGGGAGGAAGGGGAGCCAGCTGCTGCCTCCTTGGCAGGGGAGACGTCCACACCCCCAGAGACAGCAGTCGGAGGAGCTGGAGACACCCCTCCATGGGCTTGGAGGAGAGCACGTTCCCTCCCGACCCCACCTGGCATCCAGGAGGGCCCGGCTCGGGGATGGGGCAGTGGCTATTCTGCCCTGGAAAGGCGCTGATCCCTAGGGCAGCCACAGCCAGCAGCGTCAGGAAGGTTCCAGGATACCCAGACATGCTGCTCCCTAGAGAGGGGTCCTGACAGAGATTTTTTGTGTGGTCGATTCTTCTGGTACGCCCACTGGCCTACTTCCTTGAAAAATCCAGTTTTATCGAATCGGGATAAGTCAGTTTAGCAGAAAACCCTCCTCCTGGAGATGTGACTGGGGTCCTCATCCTCCACCCTTGCCTCCAGGTCTGTCTGATTGCCCTGCCTATGTCCAGTGGAATCCCCCAATCCCTGATGTCCCTCATTTTCCATCCAATGACCCTACCCTGCTCCTTGACCAGCACCCATGGCAAGCCCCGTCGCATTGTCCCTGTACCTATGGTGCTACTCCTGAATAAAGTCTTCCTCACCAAGCTTTAACAAGTGTCACGGAATCATCTTTTCTTATGGTCAAACAAGGATGTTCTGGGGAAGCAAGTGTGGGCAGCAGCTAGGGGTGGCAGTGAGCATCCAGCAGATTGGGTGTGGGGGGACCCCCAGTAGCCAGGCAGACGGCTTCTCTCTGGGCTGGGGTCAGGAACCTCCTCTGTCGGCAGACAACATCCTGCAGGGAGTGAAGTCTGAGACTCAGGGGGACAGTCCCACGGGGCTGCTGGTGGAGCAGGAATTCCTGAGTGGGTTGAGGGAAGGGCAGCACAGGGTGACCTGAGGCCCTGGACCCGGTAGAGCTGAAACAGGCCTGTGGTCAGGTCCTAGGTGGGAGGGACCTGAAGGTGCAGGTCTGCGGTTTAGATGGAGGGTGCTCTGGCTGGACCGCCCTGGGGTGGAGGTGGGTGAGAACGAAGGAGCCCCCCCTTAGAGAGAACGTGGGTAGCGAAGGTCCTGGTCCTTCCGCCAGCTGGCTGGCCGCATGGACTTCTGGAAAGAACGGCCAGGCAGGGTGAAATCACTGGTGTTTATTGGCTGTGATTCCATCCGGAGAGAACACAGGCAGGGATCCCGACATGCAGGAGGAGGCGCAGGCGCAGGACAGACGGACAGAGGACACCACGGTCTAGGCTAAGCTCGGCGGCCCGGGGCGCCATGCGCTGGGAACGGGGTGTGCAGGTTCTACGAGAGGACGCCCTGTCTGCTCAGAACTGGCTTTGTAAGGTGTGAAGACAGGAGTTTTTGAAAGACACGACCCGGGAGAAGTCAGCGAGAGGGCACAGGGCGAGCAGGACGGACAGCCACGTCCCCACAGGCCGCGTCGCCAGGGCGCAGGGGCGCGGTGGCATCTGCCCGGAGGGGCGTCGGTGGTTAGTATTGCAGTCTAACGTTATGGCTTCTCTAAAGCTATGTAAGGTCATGAAGGTCAATGCCAAGCCACGCCCTGGCCCGAAACACGTGGAGACTTAATGCATTTTTGATGTGGACGGAAAGGGCCTGGGGCGCCGAGGCAACGCCTGTTAAGGTAAAACTCATTAAATGCAAAGACCTCATTTACCTGAGATTCAACAAATTGTGATGCAAATTAAACATGGATGGAGGAGAACCAAGGGCTCGGGGGCCGCCCCGCAGGTCCGCCAGGTGGATTCGGCCGCACTCGCGCCGGCTCCACGCAGGGAACCCCGCAGGCCCCACCCGAGGGGCTGGCCACGCCCGGAGGAGGTGCTGGGCGGGGGCGCGGGGTCTCCAGCGTCAGGAGCCCCGTCCCCCGGGTGCCTCGGGCCTCTGCGGCTCGTGTGGAGGGTGCGGTGTTCGGCAGCGAAGGCAAGGTCCTCCCAGGGAGAAGCAGCAGCCGCGTCGGCGGAGGGGCAGGAGGCCGGGCGGGGGCGCGCGGGATGGGTCGAGGACTCGGGAAGAGCTGACGGGGGTGGGGCCGAGAGTGCCCCAGAGCTATTGCTTTGTTTCCTTTAGCTTGGAAGTGAACACGGCGGTGGCGTTCGCAAGAAGCAAAACCTTCCAGAGAGGAGAGGGGAGGACTGGGACAGACAAAAACGGACAGGGGTGCGAGGGGGGCAGCCCCGGGGGTGCACGCCGGCCACGCGCGGACGCGAACACTCCACTCGGGGCGGCGCCGTCCGGACCCCGGAGGCCGCGCTCGGAAGGGGGGCCGGGCTCCGGCCGCACCCCCATTTCCTATGGCTGTGCTCCTGTGGCCCCGATAGGCCCCACCGCCGCGGACGACGCGCGCACGGGTGGTTGCGGGGGCTGCCCTTCGGCGGCCCTGGCCTCGGGCGCGGCTGGGTGGGCGGTAAACGGCGAGAGGAAGGGGCGTCCCAGGCGCTGGGGGTCCAGCCACCCGCGGGCAGAGGAGCGCGGGGCTGGTCCCCGGCCCGCGGCGGACTTAGCGGTCCCGGGGGCGCGCGCCCCTGGCCGGGTGGGGAGGCGGCGGGAGGGGCGCAGGCGGGCGGGCCTGGGGCTATATGGCTTATATCGCATGGGGGCTGCACTCTGCTCGTCCCTGGGGGCCTCCGCGGCAGGTCTGTTGGGGGCGGGGCGGGGGCTCCGCGGGGCCGTGTCCCGCGCGGGGCTACTTCTTGAGCATGTCCTGCAGCGGCCCGGGCAGGTACTTGATGACGGTGTCCAGAATGCTCTCGTCCTCCTCCTCGACCTCGTCCCCGCAGCCCGGCGGGATGGCCTTCTTGGGCCGCGTCAGGCTCCCCTCCGAGTTGGCCTCCATGGCGGCCTGGGCCTCGGCCTCGCGCTCCTCCTTCTTCTTGATGCCGTACTGCGGGGGAGGCGGGTGTCAGAGCGGGGGTCCCGGCGGCTCCGGGGCAGGCCACAACCTCCCGGGCCCGGCGGGGGGTGGCCTGGAAACCCCGGAAGGCATGTGCACGGCCCCCTGGCCCACCAGGCACAGGAGGACCCCAGAAGGAAAAGAGACCCCACCCTCTTCTGAGCTGAGATGCGGGAGCAGGTGCTTCCATCTTCCTTGAGAGGGGGCCACAGCCCCACCTCTGGCTCCAAGCCCAGCCCAGCCCCCATCATCCTGCCTTCCCGGAAGCCTCCAGCCTTGGGCAGGGAGGGGTGGGCAGGAGGCTCCTCGCAGAGGTAGGGAGAAAGTCACCCGGCAGATGACCCTCCTGCCCAGCGCCTGCAGTCAGTCACTCCCCAGCCTGACCAAGGCTGCCTGAATGCGGCCAGGGCCCCAGCAGGGCCACTCCGTGGCAGGCCACGGCAGCTCCGTGGGCAGTCACTTCCAGGCACCGGGGTCCTGGAATCCCGCCCAGTGCTGGCCTCACCGCACCCTGTCCACCTCGCTTCTCATCCCCCGTGCATGTGTCTGTCCGTCTCCCCTCTCTAGCGGCTGAACAGGTCTTTGTTGTGATTACGGTAAGGGTGGGGACGAGGCCGTCATGGATTTGAGGGGCCTGAAGTCCAGTGAGAGCGTCGTTGTAAGAGGCATAGGACCGACAGGTGAACGGGGCGGGCATATGAAAGCCGAGGAAACCTGGAGCGGTTCGGCCACAAGCCAAGAAACACCAGGGACTGTGCGATCCCCAGATGAAGGAAGGGGCAGGGAAGGACCCTCCAGGCGTTCAGAATTGTGAGAGAATAAATTTCTGATGTCAGGCACCTGGGCTTTGGTTCTTGATCAATGCATTTCCCACCCCACACTCCTCCACCGCTCCCACCCTTCCTGTGAGCCACCAGACCAGGGAGCCTGTGGTCATTCATGGTGAGGCCACGGAACCACGAACAGCCTCCTGCCCAGGAAGGTGGGAACTGGTGGGGCTGGGCTGGCCCGGAAGGATTTGGGGCCTGGTGTCCTCGGGGAGGTGCTAGTACATCCCCGCGCAGGACCCCTGGGCCAGGTCCAAGGCCCTGGGTGATTAAGGGTGCTCTGGAGCAGTGAAGGTGTTGGCAGCTGCATCCAGGAGAAAGCTTTTAGGAGGGGAGGGGGCACTCGCACTTTACAGAACCGAGGAGCACACCTGGAGCACAGAGGGAGCCTTTCTGTCTGGGAGGAGCCCCTCCCCCTGCCATTTCCTGCTCTTGGTGCTGGGCCACCCCTGGCTCTCTAAGGAGGCCCCTCCCTCTTAGAGGGGGGCTCTCTAAGGGGGCCCCTCTCTAAGGAGGCCCCCCCATCCCCAGATGTGGGGATGCTGTGTGCCTCCCAACCCCACTGAGGGCAGCCTCTGCACCTCTTCCCCTCCCCCCCAGGGCTGCAGGTGGCTCTGGTGTGGGGGCCAGGGCCCCCTTCAGTGAGATGGAGAGGAAGGTGCCACACTCCCAGCTACCTGTGCCAGAGCACCACCTGGCCACTGAGGAGAGGGATGGTGGGCTCGCCCCAGTCCTCAGCAGCCCCTGTACACTCTTGACAGAGCCGGGAATGTGGGGGTCACCTTGGAGAGGTGAAGGGCACAGGGCAGAGACATCCTCCGCAGGGACAGGGTGTCACCCAGAGAACAGAGCCCTGACCCCCATGGGCAGCAAGAGCAGCCCGGTTCTCATCCCAGCCATCCTTAGGGGGAAGAGCAGCGTCTCCAGGCAGGGAGGTGGAGGGGCATGTGCTCATTCTGTGGGGCTGGGTGTGGGCTGGGGAGAGCAATGCCCCTAGAGCTGGATCTGGCCAGAGGGAGCTTCCCTCCAGCCTGGCTTCCATGCAGTCCGGCTGAGACCCGGTTCTGAGGCGTCTGCTCCAGAGACAAACCCGCAGGCACACCCAGCCCTAGGCCCATGGGAAGTAACACCCGAGGGCGGGAGTGGCCGCTGGGGGATCCTGGGGGCCCTGACATGTTCAAGGTGAGACCCTGAACCTTGAAAACACTGTGTTGCAGAGAAAAAAGGGCCGTGGGTGCAGATCAATGCTGAGAACCAGTGACAGGACCAAACAGCCAGCATTCAGCAGCCACGTGGATGCCTGCTAGCCGCTGCGCAAGCTGTGGGGGTGCAGTATACTGGGGAAGGCTGGTGGGCCCTGAGAAGACCCCTGCAGGAAGGCCCAGGTGTGAGCTGCCCAATGTGGGTGGCTGGAAACTTAAACAGGCCAGAGGTGGGTGAGTGCTCAGAGCTCGGGGGCCAGTCTCACCCCACCCCTCCCCGGGCCTGGGCCTGTCCAGATGGCTGCCTGACAGGAGGTTTGGGCGACATGCTCCACTGGGAACTGCCTGGGAGGCTGGGCACTCCAGAAGGACCCAGTCCCCATCTGCAGAGAAGCCTTGGACAGGGAGGCTCAGCACCGCTTCTCTAACCAACCCCTGAGATGCCTGGGAGTGCCACAGCCCAGGGATGCTGGAGGCAGGCGATATTCTGATCAGGTGGCCACACCTGACAGCCCCCCACACCCAAAGACTCTGAGAAGGAGGGCTCTGGGGAAGGTGTGGACTGGGGCCTCCAGGGGAGTCTGGTGTGACAGCCTCCAGAGCAGAGAGCTGGTACTTCCAGGGCCTGAGGGGCCGGTGGGCTGCGGAGGAGGCTGTTCTTGTGGGCGGGTGTGTGGCCTCAATTCCTGCCACCTGCTGCTGTCTAAGGGGCTCAGACCAAGGCAGGAGTGCAGGGCCTGGGCAGCAAGGTTGGGCCAGCTCTGGGCCCCACACGGAAGCCGGGGAGGTGCTTACGCTTCTCCCTTCCTGGGCCTCCCATCTCCCTGGCCTCTCCCGTTCACTGGAGGGTGCAGCTGCTGCATCCTGTCCAGGTCATGCAGCTCCGACACTGCTGGCCCTGTCCCCGCAGCCCTTGGAGGCTGAACATGACCCCCTGAGCCTGCCCTGACCTGCCTCTGGGGACCCCGAGGAATGACATGGTATGGAACAGCCGGCATCCCTCTGAGATCAAGCCAGCAGAAGCCAGAGCCCCAGAGGCCCCAACCGGCTCTCGAGACCCTACCTGGACACACGGACCCAGACACAGCCTTCCCAGCCCTCCCCCCACCACTGCCTTCCATCCCTTCCTCAGCCCCACCCCACCGCCACCTCCACTTCGACCCAGCAGAGCTCTCAGCTCTGTTCCCTGTTCTCTGTCTCCGCCTTGGTGGCTGTCTCTGTCTCTATCTCTCCCCTCTCTGTCTTTCTCCCTCTGTCTCTATCTCTTCCCTCTGTCTGTCTTTGTCTCTCCTCTCTGTCTCTCTCCCTCTCTGTTTCTCTCTTTGCCTCTCCCTCTCCCTCTCCTGTCTTTTGCTCTCTGTCACTCCATCTCCGTCTCTTTCCTCTGTGTGTTTCTTCTCTGTTTCTGTGTCTCCCTCTGTCTCCGTCTCTCTCTGTGTCTGTCTCTTTATCTCTGTCTCTCTCTGTTCTCTGACTCCTCCTCCCTTCTCCTCCTGTCCACGTCCCCCACTCCTGATACCGAGTCTTCTCCTGGGCTCATCTGAGGGCTCCTGGCTGAGATACTGCATTTTCTGCCGACTTCCTGAAGCCTGGGTCAGCTGGGGGAGCCGGGTGCGTGAGGCACCACCACAGAAAAGTCCATAAACAGGAGGCCCTGGGGAATGTCCAGGGACCCTGGGTGGGATGCCAGGGCACCCGGCGCCCACTCCCCATCAGCGGCTGCTCTGTACCCTCCAGGGTGTATGCCGGGGGAATCCGTGGGTGGGGAGGGCGGCAATGTTGGGCT
Source organism: Leontopithecus rosalia (assembly GCA_028533165.1). NCBI lineage: Eukaryota > Metazoa > Chordata > Mammalia > Primates > Cebidae > Leontopithecus > Leontopithecus rosalia. Next base: position 524,097 of record CM052650.1, read on the forward strand.
GGCCTTTTGGGTAGAGGGGCTACATGTGTGCCGCCTGGGCAGCTCCCGCCCTCCCATGTCAACCTCTGTCCACTTCAGGAGCTCCGGCCTCCCCACAAGACGTCCTGGAGCCCACCCTTCCCTGGGTGCAGCTGACACAAGGCTGGGTCCACGAGTTCTGGGTGCCTTGGGCAGCAGGGAGCGGTCCTGGGGGTCTGAGCCTTCCCACCCGGCAGCCAGGCCATCTTGGCCGGTCCAGGGCAGCAGACTGAGGCGACCCTCTGGGAAACACAGCTCCGGCCTGCCAGGCCTGCTGCTGCCCCCTCAGGGCCAGGCCATGGGGTGAAGCACTTGGCCCCAGGCAGCACCCAAGGCCTCTCCTATGTGGGAGGTGAACATTTCCCAGTTCCCTCACCCCTGCGTGGGGATCCTCGCCTCTGCTGCCGTCTGTGCCCACCTGGCTTCCTGTCTGTGCCCACCTGGCTTCCAGCCAGGGCCGTGCTGGAGCCACCCAGGAGGCGGGAGTGCGGTGGGACCCAGGCCTCCGTCAGCGCCCGCTGCTTCATGCGCCTCGCACCCCTCCCGACCTGGCCGGTGTTGGGACGGCGCTGAGGGGGTGACCGCGTATGGCTGTCCCTGCGCTGGGAGCCTGGGCCTTGCTGCTGGCTCAGCCTCTGGACCCGAACCCGCTCTGGACCGCCTCGCAAATCCCAGCGGGCGCCCCCTCCCTGCAGCCTCACTCCAGGCCAGGCTCATCTCGGAGGCTCCTCCAGGCCAGGTGGCTGCCCCACGACCCTCGCCCCGGGGCAGCCAGGCTCCACCTTCTCCCACAGGGCTGGCCATTGGAACGTAGGCCCAGGAAGCACCGGGCCGGCCCTGTGGTCAGGAGCAGGATGGGCTGGGCCCACAGAGGGAACCCAATCCAGAACCCCAACCCTCTCCGCCACCCTGAGCCCGCAAAGGGGAGGAAACCCATGGGGACGCCCGCCCCTTCTCCCGCAGCCCTTCCTCCCAGACCCCGCTGGACTCGGGGCCACCTTCTCTCAGGCGGGCCCGGCCCGGCGCGCACCTTGTCCCGGATGCCCTGGCGCATGGCCTCGCGCTCCGCCTCCATCTTGGCGTACTTGGCCTTGCGCTCCTCCTCGGCCTGGCGCAGGGCCTCCTGCCGCTCCTCCTCCTTCTTGGCGGCATCTGGGTCCTTCTCCTCGTCACCGCCGAGCATCTTCCCCATGTCCTTGGTGGCCCCTGGGACAGAAGTAGGTGGTTCAGACCACCCCATTCAGACACCTAAGGCTGGACTAGTGTCTCAGCCATACATCCCCAAGCCTCCATGCACCCGACCCTCTTGCTACCCCATGACCCTCCAGCCACTCCCACCACCTCCTTCACCCCCATCCTGTTGCACCCCCACCTCCATCCACCTGACCCTCCTGCTGCACCCCCCATCTGCCCCTGACCCTCCTACCGAGGCCCCCCACCTCCATCCACCCCACCCTCCAGACATTCCCCCCACCTCCATCACCCCCTCCTGCTGCGCCCCCCACCTCCATCCTCCCTGACCCTCTGGCGGCGCTCCCTATTTCCATCTGCCCCTTGACCCTCCTGCCCCGGAAGCTCCATCCAGTGTGCTGGGGTCTCTTGCTTTGTTTTCTGTTTCCCAAGGGACACAGGCCCTCCATGGGAGGTGGGAGAGGCGCAATGTGGCTGCGTCTGTGTATGCACCTGTGTGTGACTGCGTGCTTATGCTGACGTGCAGTATGTTGTGTGCACCACACGTGGTTGTACGTCTGTATGTGGTTCTGTGTCTGTGTAATATGCATGCCTGGCTGTGTGGTTGTGCGTGTGTTGGTTGACTGTGGTTGTGAGATCAGCCTTGTGGTTGTGTGTGTAGTGGTGTGTGAGTTCCTGGGGGCTGAAGCATCTTCTCTGGTCCTGTGTCCAGCAGAGGCCTGGCCTCCTGGAGATGGTGTGGTTCAGGGTCTATGCAGGCAGTGGGTCTCAGGGCAGGGCTGGCTTTCAGAGGCAAGGTCACCAGTTCTGACTCCTGGGGTGGACGTTGGCATAGGGCTGGGCAGGGGCCCTGCCGAGGCTGCAGGGACTGCTCGTTGCTGGCACCCAGGCCCTCATTTCTCTGCAGTTCCAGCCACCTCTTTTCTCATCAGCTCCCGATTCACAGGCCCCACAGACGCCTCCCTAAACAGCTGTGTGACTCGGCCCACAGGACAGAGATGCATAATCACAGCCTCCGAGTCCAGCAGGCCCCGCAGAGAGCCCTGGCCCTCAGCAGCTCCAGGGAGCAGAGCAGGCCAGCTGCACCCAGCACATGGGTGTCACTGAGGGAGGTGACCTGGCAGAAAGGCCAGGACCCCCCATGACCACTCAGCCCACTCAGCATTGCAGGCGTGCTCCGGGACCAGCCCAGTGTGTGAGGGGACTCCGCCATGGGTTGTTCCTACAAACGATGCTCTCCTCCACAGCACCCCAGCCCCCTCTGCAGGCGATCCTCGGTGCCCAGTGCTCGGTGCTTGGGCATGGGTCTCTGCCCTCCTTGAAGGCCTTGCCTCTGGCTGTGGCCCCTGGATGCCAGGCCTCCTAAGGACTGCCCCCAGCCAGCTGAGCATGCCTCGGGCATAAATCGTCAGGTGGAAATGTGGGTTGACCTAGTACCACCCAGTCACTTTCCACCTGGGCCCAGATGTTTGCCGCACCCTGTCTGTGAATTCAGCAGCTCCGAGTCTGTGTCCCTGTCGCTCCGGGTGCCTCCACCCCATTACTACTTTGATACTGGGAAGGTCCATGCTGTACGGTCCATGCCTCAGGAGATGCCCTCGCCTGTAGCTGCCTCTGCCAGTCCCTCGGGAGGGAGCTTCCCATCGAGGGTGGCAGGAGCTGTCATGTGAAAGGGCCCCAGCTGCTGGAGGAGAACAGCTTTTTGGTTGAGTGCTCTGCGCTGAAGGTGTCCCTCAGAAGGGCCAGGCCTGCATCCTGCAGGCATCTCGCCGCACCTGTTTCCCTGCCCCCAATAGCCTGGCTGCCTGAAGCTATCACAGGCAGTGGGGTGTGGGGAGAACAAGCCCATCTTGTGGCCTCATCACTGTAGGGACAGGCAGGCAGCCTATGCGGGGCATGCGGCCGATGGCACAGAGCTGCACTCCTCAACAAAAAGCTAAGAGCCTTGTGGTCAGTTTTCAGACTCATCTGCAGCATTTTGCAAAGCAGATTTTAGGCCAATGACTGGAGGGAAACTGGGTCACAGAGTAGAGTTGCTCATAGATTCTTCTAACAGTCCCTGATGGTTGGACCGGAAGCTCTCTACCTCCCACGCTGCTGTCTCTGGCAGGTGTGTGGGGGAGGCAAGGACAGCCCCCACAGTCCTGACTGCCTTTGTGCAAACCTTACTCCCCATGAGAAAAGCCAGTTCACCCTAAAGTGAGTGACCCGTAGCTCCTTCTCCCTCCTGGAAGGACTGGTGTCTCTAAGGAGGTGGGTGAGCCTGGCCTCTCCCCACATTGCTTCCCCAGGGAAGGAAAGGTGTTCCTGGCTGGGGTGTGGGCTGCAGGGCTCCCCAGCTCTGTGGGCTGTCCCTCCCCTCTCCTCCAGCTCATCACATAGGCTCTGGGTCTAAAGCACCAGGTGTGCTGCGCTCTGCTCCCCAGGTGCCTGTGGGGGGCCCCTCCCTCTGAGAGGGTGGGGGTCGCACTTGAGCCCTTGGCTGGTCCAGGCGCCACAGGCCTCTCTGGAAGGCCCACCTCTAAGAAGTGGGACAAGCCCGGGATTCAAGCTCCCCGCAGGCTGCAAAGCCCCTCGGCTCAGAGGGACCCACTCTTGGGGCGACCTGGCTGGAGCCTGGGGAGAGCCACAGACGCTGCCCACGCCCACCTTTCTGCTTGGGCGCTGCACGCAGCCTCCTCCAGAACAGCTTCCAAAAGCTGGGAATGGGGCGCAGCCAGGACCGCAGCAGAAACTGCGGGAAGCTTGTTCCTGGCAGAGAAACCCAACGTGCCATTTGCTCTCCTGGCACAGATGCCTGAACGGCGGGACCAGCGCAGCCTGGGGGCCCCGAGCGCTGCTGCTGCGACCTGGCTGGCCTCGACCCCGACACCCCGAGACCCGTGACCTTCAGACCCCGACGCCCAGAGACCCCCGCCACCCCCTGACCCCTACGTCCCCCCATCTCAAGACCCTGCGGGCCTCTGGACCCCAATGATCACAACACCGCGAGACCCCGCTGGCCCCCGGAAGCAGGAGCTGCGGTCCGCGGGGTCCTCGGTGCACCCACATCCCCAGGAGAGTGGCGCTGGGACATGCCCGGTTTCCAGAGGAGGCGGCTGCGGCGCGGGGCTGTCCCACGTGGTCCCTGAGGCTGGGACACCCCAAGGCTGAGACCCCCGAGGCCGCCGCTCTCAAGTCTCCGATTGCAGGCGGGTTAGATCGGAGGCCGGGGGTCCCGCCGGGGCTGGGGTTCGCTACTGGCCTCGCCACACAGGGGCCGAACCCACCCTCCCTGGTTCTCTGAGCCTCGGCTTCCCCCGTGAGAGGTGGAGGCGGTGGGGGGCACCGGGAGCGACCCCTCGGGGATGACGGGGCTGGCACCCTCCCACAACCCTGCAGGCCGATAAAGCCCCTGGAGGGGGAGCTGAGCCCCACCCGGGAGCCCGCCCCTTCCTGCAGGTGCGGATCGCCGACGCCTCCCTGGCCTCTGGCCCTGCTGAGACCCCACCGCCCACCCCACCTGGAGGCAGCAGAAGGGGAGGAAGCTGAGACGTTTCCTCTGCAGAGATGCGAGGTGGGTGGGGTCCTTGGAGCTACCGCCCTACGCTCTTCTGGGGAACCCACTCCCCAGACCTTTGCTGGAGCAGCCCCTAGGCTCCCAGGACACCCAGGCAGGTTTTAGGGGAACTGCTTCTGTACAGCAGCCGCCCCTGGGGTGAAACCCTGCTCAGCGCTCCCTGACATTGTAAGTGCAGTGACAGTGACCGCACCCAATTTACTGTGCATTATACATAATTTAAATTACATCCATTAAAGTTGATATTTAAAGCTTCATTCTGAACTAATTTTAGATTTACAGAAGAGTCACAGAGATCGTATGAGAGGGCTCTTGCGTGCGGTGTCTTGGCCTCCCTAGACGCTGACATTGCCCCCTCTGCCACCAAGTACTCATCACAGCTGACAGCAGACACGGTGTCAGCTGCCACCCAACTGCAGGCTTCATTCGGGCGTCAACACTCTTCCAGATATATTTCTCTGTTGTAGGATACCAAATTCCACTCAGATTTTTTTTTTTAAAATATTTTTCGGCCAGGCACAGTGGCTCAAGCCTGTCATCCCAGCACTTTGGGAGGCTGAGGTGGGTGGATCACGAGGTCAAGAGATCGAGACCATCCCGGTCAACATGGTGAAACCCCGTCTCTACTAAAAATACAAAAATTAGCCAGGCGTGGTGGCAAGAGCCTGTAATCCCAGCTACTCAGGAGGCTGAGGCAGGAGAATTGCCTGAACCCAGGAGATGGAGGTTGCGGTGAGCCGAGATGGTGCCACTGCACTCCAGCCTGGGTAACAAGAGCGAAACTCCGTCTCAAAAAAACAAAATTACAGGCTCTTGCCACCACGCCTGGCTAATTTTTGTATTTTTAGTAGAGACGGGGTTTCACCATGTTGGCCAGGCTGGTCTCGAACTCCTGACTTCAGGTGATCTACACATCTCGGCCTCCCAAAGTGCTGGGATTACAGGCGTGAGGCACCGAACCCGGCCAAAAGTCAATTTTTTTTTTTTTTGAGACAGAACTTCGCTCTTGTTACCCAGGCTGGAGTGCAATGGCACGATCTCAGCTCACAGCAACCGCCGCTTCCCGGGTTCAAGCAATTCTCCCGCCTCAGCCTCCCGAGTAGCTGGGATTACAGGCGCGCGCCACCGTGCCCAGCTAATTGTTTTGCATTTAGTAGAGATGGGGTTTCACCACATTAATCAGACTGGTCTCGAACTCCTGACTTCAGGTGATCTCCCACCTCGGCCTCCCAGAGTGCTGGGATTAGTCTTGAGCCACTGGGCCCGGTAAATTAATTTTTAAGAAGAAAAGATTACCTTATTTTTATTTATTTTTTTTTTGAGATGAGGTCTCATTCTGTCGCCCAGGCTGGAGTGCAGTGGCATGATTTTGGCTCACTGCAACCTCTGCCTCCCCAGTTCAGGCGATTCTTCTGCCTCAGCCTCCCAAGTAGCTGGGACTACAGGCATGCGTCACCACGCTGGGCTAATTTTCATATTTTTAGTAGAGATGGGGTTTCACCATATTGGCCAGGCTGGTCTTGAACTCCTGACCTCTTGATCTGCCCAACTCAGCCTCCCAAAGTGCTGGAATTACAGGTGTGAGCTACTGCGCCCGGCTGGGCAAAATACTTTTTAACTTGAAACAAAACTATGTGGAAAATTATAGAATTGAATGAAAAATTGGCAGGGTGCAGTGGCTAATGCCTGTAATCCAAGCCCTTTGGGAGGCTGAGGCAGGTGGATCACAAGGTCAGGAGATCGAGACCATCCTGGCCAACATGGTGAAACCCTGTCTTTACTAAAAATACAAAAATTAGCTGGGTGTGGTGGGGGGGTGTCTGTAATCCCAGCTACTCAGGAGGCTGAGGCAGGAGAATTGCCTGAACCCAGGAGGTGGAGGTTGCAGTGAGCCAAGATCTCACCACTGCACTCCAGCCTGGGTGATAGAGTGCAAAAAAAAAAAAAAAGAAAAGGATTGAATGAAAAATTAAATAATATCTAAGTAAAGAAAGACACGTGTTATTTTTATGAGCTTGGTAACTCCACATGTAAAGATGTCCATCCTCCCTAAACTCTCAAGAGTTAAGAAGAAAATTCTGTGAAATCTGAGAAGCTGAGTGTTGCATATAGACCTGAGGCAGGAGAATTGCTTGAACTCGGGAGGTAAAGGTTGTGGGGAGCCAAGATCATGCCATTGCACTCCAGCCTGGGCAACAAGAGCAAAATTCCATCCAAAAAAAAAAAACAAAAAAAAAAAAAAGAAGAAAAGAAAAGAAAGAAAGGGGAAAAATCGATACATTGAACTTCATCTACAGTACACATTCTTGCTCTTCTGTGATATAAGATATAGAAATGTTTTCATCTGCGCTCCTGGCTCACACTCTCAAGGCCCTTGTTATAACGTTGGGGCTCTTTAGAATCAGGAAACGGAACCTGTCTCTTGGACCTTCTGCCCTCCGTTCACCTGCTCAGGGCAGGACTTGAATCTTCCCGACTTCCTGATGGTGAGTCCAAAGCCCTCATTTCAGAGGGGCCCTGCCCCTCACTCTGGAGGAAGGAACGCTGCAGAGAGAGGCCAAGAAGAATCTGGACAGGCCTTGCTGGGTTAGATCACACCCTTTTCATTGGTTGCATTTATTTTTTCTTTTCTTTCTTTTTTTTCTTTGGGAGGGAGTCTTGCTCTGTAGCCCATGCCGGAGTGCAGTGGTACAATCTTGGCTCACTGCAACCTTTGCCTCCTGGGTCCTGGTTCAAGCAATTCTCCTGCCTCAGCCTCCTGAGTAGCTGGGACTACAGGTGTGCGCCACCACGCCCAGCTAATTTTCATAATTTTTAGTAGAGACGGAGCTTCACCATGTTGGCCAAGATGGTCTTGAACTCCTGACCTCATGATCCACCTGCCTCAACCTCCCAAAGTGCTGAGATTACAGGCGTGAGCCACCGTGCCCAGCCTATCTACAAGGACATCCATGCTTCCGTCATGCCTATCCAATGAAGTCTCCACAAGAGGCACAAAAGGCTGGGTTTGGGGAGCTTTGGGAGAGCTGGGCACATGGAGTCAGATAGGAAGGGGAGGAACTCATCCGTGTGCCAGAGGGCGGCACCCCAACTCCACAGGATGGAAGCTCCTGTGCTTGGGACCCTTCATCTGGCTATGTGTATCCTCGAAAATATCCTCTGTAGGCCAGATGCGATGGCTTACGCCTGAAATCCCAGCACTTTGGGAGGCTGAGGCAGGCAGATCACCTGAGGTCAGGAGTTTGAGACCAGCCTGGCCAACATGGTGAAACCTTGTCTTTACTCAAAACATAAAAATTAGCCTGGCATGGTGGCGGGTGCCTGTAATCCCAGCTATTCAGAAGGCTGAGGCAGGAGAATTGCTTGAACCTGAGAGGCAGAGGTTGCAGTGAGCTGAGATCATGACACTGCACTCCAACCTGGGTGGCAGAGCGAGACTAGATCTCAAAAAAAAAATCCTCTGTAATAAACCATAAGCATGTGTTTCCCTAAATTCCGTGAGCTTCTCTAGCAACGAAACAAACCCTAGAGGGTTGTGTGAACCCTAACTTGAAGCTGGTCTTCAGGCATTCTAGGGTCCTGGACTTGTGACTGGTGCGATGGAGGGGGCAGTCCTGTGCGAGCCCTCGACCTATGCCTTCTGGGGCTGTCTCCAGGTAGATGGCGGCAGAATTGGACTGGACTGGAGGACGCCCTCTGCCATCCACTGCAGGGCTGAGTGCCTGCTTGCTGGGTGGGGAAAACCTCACACACTTGGTCACAGATGTCTTCTGCGTTGATTGTCCTTGTGGTGCGAGGGCAGAGGGAAAAACTGAGTTTTTCTTAACATCTTCGAAAGACACTGTCTTAAAAAATGAACAGGTATGCCACAGGCTGAGAGAATATATTTGCAAACCATACATCTGATAAAGGTCTCATTCATGGCCGGGCTCGGTGGCTGATGTCTGTAACCTCAGCACTTTGGGAGGCTGAGGCGTGCAGATCACTTGAGGTCAGCAGTTCTAGACCAGCCTGGGGAACATGATGAAACCCCGTCTCTCCTAAAAATATGTATTTTAAAAAAATTAGCCAGGCGCCATGGTGAGTGCCTGTAATTCCAGCTACTTGGGTGGCTGAAGCAGGAGAATTGTTGGAACACAGGTGAGCTGAGATCACGCCACTGCACTCCAGCCTGGGTGACAGAGCAAGACTCTGTCTCAAAAAAAAAAAAAGGTCTTATATTCAGAATACACACAAAAAACTCTTATAACTCAATAACAAGAACACAAACAACCTGATTTTTAAAGTGGACAAAAGGCATTTCACCAAAGAAGAGAGGCAGACGGCAAGTAAGTCCAGTCATGGACCATGTAACGCAACATGACGTCACAGCCATCGTAAGATGAGAGCCACGTGGTACCTTGTCTGTGTTTGGGTGTGCCTCAGTACGCAAATATTCACCGCTGTGTTACGACTGCTGTGGAATTCAGGCAGTCTCGGGCTGTGCTGGGTTGTGCCCGGGAGCACTAGGCTACCCCAACAGCCTGGGTGTGCAGGGTTGGTCCGTCTGGGTGTGCCTCTGTGCACTCTTTCATGCTCACACAGTGACAAAGTCACTTAATGACACAGTCCTCAGAACCTGTCCCCTTCATTACCTGACGTGTGATTGTATGAAAAGACACACTTGGCTATTAGAAATAAAGCTGATTACATGTTGGGCATAATGGAATTCGAACTTAAATCACACAGAGATAGGACTACATTTCTGCTCAAATATCTGGAGTTAGAAAGACTGACTGTGCTAAGTGTTGGTAAGAAACACTGGTGGAAGAACTGGAACTGGCAGAAGAACTCATGCATACGTGTGGGAAGGTAAATGCTGCAACCACTTTGCAAACAGTTTAACATTGTCCTGTACAGTTGACCACACCCCCCAAATGACCCAGAAATTCCACTCCTGGGTATCTACCCAAGAGAAACAAACACCTGAGTTTACCCAATGGCAGGAACAGGAATGGTAGCTTCATTTGTAAAAGTCAAACCAGAAAGCAACTCAAATGTCCATCATCAGGCGAATAGACAGGAAAACAGTGGTAAGTCCACACAGGGGGCACCACTTAGCAACACAAACAAACAAATTGTTGATACACCCAATGACGCATGAGAATCTCAAAGTCTTTATGCTGAGACTAAAAGGCCAGATACAAGTTATCTAATTTCATTTATGTACATTTGCCTACAAACTAATCTATAGTGACAGAAAGAAATAGAGATTGCCTGGGGCCAGGCAGACTTAACCACGGTGATGGTGGGACTCACTGGAGCATATCCTTAAGAGGGCAATGGTTATTGAAAATAAATGGTGCCACGATCGAATCGACCCGAAGCCCTAACAGATTAAAAGCTAGAGATATTGGAGGCCATTTTCCCTGATCATAATCTAATGAAGTCACAAGTACTAAAAACGTGACCAAACCCACAACTACGGAAGTCCAAATATTAGAAGCATGGACGTAAGTAACCCTTTGACTGAAGGGGAAATAAAAACAGAAACTGTAAAACTTCTAGAGAGCCACGAAAGACAAACACCAGGTGTCCCAACTTAGGGTCCACGACTAAAACCTTTTTGGGAAGAAATTCATAGTCTTTCATTTTAAAAAAGAACGGAAAATATAGGCACTTCATTACCAAGGAAATTTAAAAGAAAAACACAACAAAATAACTCCAAATAAGACAGGAAGAGATCACTAATGAAGACAAAAGCAGAAAGCGGACAATGGTGAACATTAAATCTGCCTGCGTGAGACCGAGGGCGTGACACACACAGCTGCCGCTGCTGCGATTCTGCGCTATTTTGGAGGTTCCAGTGACGAGCATGAGAAAATAAGACGCAGCCACAGGCCAGATACGGCCATTTCAGTCAACAGCAGGCCGCATGGACGGCAGTGCCCTGGACGTGCAGCACCGAGTTCTCACGGTGCCTTTTCCTTTTTGAGACCTGGTGCCCAGACTGTGGTGCAAGGGCAGGATCTCGGCTTGTTGCAACCTCCACCTCCTGGGTTCAAGCGATTCCCATGCCTCAGCTGGGCAACCTGGGATTGTAGGCATCCGCCACTACGCCTGCCTAATTTTTGCATTTTTAGCAGAGATGGGGTTTCTCAATGTTGGTAAGCTAGTCTCAAACTCCTGACCTCAAATGACCCGCCCACCTTGGCCTCCCAAAGTGTTGGAACCACGGGTGTGAGCCACCATGCCTGGCCTCACAGATCTGTTCTGCACTTAGATGTACAGGCTTGCCCTGGTGCTGTGGCTGCTGTGGTGTTCAGTGGGGAGTCTATACAGTGGGGGGTCTGCTGTAGTGTTCAGTGGGGGGTCTGCTGTGGTGTTCACTGCGGGGTCTGCTGTGGTGTTCACTGCGGGGTCTGCTGTGGTGTTCACTGCGGGGTCTGCTGTGGTGCTCAGTGTGGGGTCTGCTGTGGTGCTCAGTGTGGGCTCTGCTGTGGTGCTCAGTGGGGGGTCTGCTGTGGTGCTCAGTGGGGGGTCTGCTGTGGT
>CM052650.1:535895-547310 GCA_028533165.1 Leontopithecus rosalia
AAAAAAAAAAAAAAAAAAGAAAAGAAAAAATAAAAGGCCAGGTGCGGTGGCTCACACCTGTAATCCCAGCACTGGGAGGCTGAGGCAGACATATCACAAGGTTGTGAGATCGAGACCATCCTAGCTAACAAGGTGAAACCCTGTCTCTACTAAAAAATGCAAAAATTAGCCAGGCATGGTGGCATGCACCTGTAGTCCCAGCTACTAGGGAGGCTGAGGCAGGAGAATTGCTTTAACCCAAGAGGCGGAGGTAGCAGTGAGCCGAGATGGCGCCATTGCACTCCAGCCTGGGCGACAGAGCCAGACTCTGCCTCAAAAATAAATAAATAAGTAAATAAAAATAAAATAATCCTCCTCCTGGGCCCTTGTAAAACATAACGACATCTCTACAACGACGAATAAGGTGGAAAATGTTGAAACCACAGTTACCACATCTCCAGGAACTGGATGTAGCAAGGCCTCGATCCGGCAGCAGCTAAGGGGTGGCTCATGCCATCAGTTCCCTGAAATGCTCACCTTCCCGGCAAGCCCAGGCACACGCAGCAGCACGCACCTCACTGCAGCCGCCAGGGAAAAAGCAAGCAAACAGGCAAGGCGGGAGAGGAAAGGAATCTGCAGAGCCCATGGCAAAATGAACCCACTGAGAAAGAGAATCGACAGAGCCGGAGGTGGGTCTTGAACCTCCCATAAAACAGGCATCGGCAGCCGCTCAGTGAGAAGACAGAAAGAAGCCCGGGACACACAAAATTAGGGGCAACGATGGAGGAAGCAGTCACACCCAGAAAGTAAACAAAATGCTCGAATAATACATTACACACTCCACCCTGATGCTTTTAAAAGCTTGAATGAAATGGATTGTCTAAAAACTTGTGAGAATCCGGGAGCGTTGTCTAAGAATCACAGATGGATCCTTTCAAACATTCAAGAAACAGATAATTCCAATGATATTCAGAATGTTCTTGGAATGGAGAAAAAGAAGGAAATCCTCTGGGTTATTTTTGTGAAATTAACATAAGAGCAATGCCAAAAATTGGTGGAGAGATAGCGAAAGAGACGGAGAGAGCGCGGGTGCGCGGGCGGCAGCCGGGCGCGAATGTCACTGCTGCGCGCTGGGCCGGAGCCGGGGGAGAGTCTGGCGTTCCTCACTTGATTCCACGGAAACACAATGAGTACTCAGTGGGCTCGTTTTAACAGAGTCAGGATGGTTCAATATTCAAACACTGTTGTGCTCCTGACGGTGGGAACCGTACCTCGGGGGTGCTAGTCTCAGGGCTGGAGGGTGGCTCCGGGCACCCCACGTCCCTGCCCACAGACAGTGGAACGAGGATGACTCCCCAAGGCCCCTTCAGCCCTGGGTAGGGCAGGCGTGCACGGGATAGGGCCCAAAGCTTCTCATTCTCTCCAGAAAGGGGCCCTGTGGCTGCCCCGCCTCGGCCCTGCTGCCCGCCCTCACTCTGCCTGTAACAGGGACACATGGCCTGAGAGGGCTGGGGGAACCTCAGGTCATGGGACTCACATGCGTGACCACTTCATCGCAAAGGCAGGCGTCCTCTGTAACTCTCAGAAATGAGCTTTTAAACAGCTTTATGGAGGCGTAATTGACATACCCTGAACCTCAGTGTTGACACATGTATCATGTGTGGAGCTGTCATCACAATCAAGACACTGGACACATCCAGCCCCAGGTTTCGTGGTGGCCTGTGTGGCCTTCCCACCCACCACTCCAGCCACTGACCCACCTCCTGTCACTGTGGATTATGGGCTTTCTCTAGAACTTTATATGAAGGAGGCGTGCTATACGTGGTACCTGCAGCAGGCGGGGGACCCTGTTTACTGAGCTCGCTGCTTTCCCAGGACACCCCGTCACACCAGCGGCTCCCCAGCTCCATGCTGAGCAAGACCCCACGGAGTGGACGCACACAGCTCCTTCGTCCGCCCGCTGTGCGTGGCCCGTGGCTTGTCACTGCCCGCGTCCGTGTGGACTTGCGCCTTCATTTCTCTGGGGTCGATGTCTAGGAGTGGATTGCTCAGCTGCGTACTACGTTTCCACTTTGCTTTTTAAGAAACTGCCAGGCTGTTTTCCAATGTGGTCGTACCATTTTAAGCCCCCACTGGAGTGTGTGGCGGTGTGGGTTCCTCCACACGCGTGAGGACACCTGGCTCTGTTGACTCCGGCCGCCTTAGTGGGTGTGGCCATGTCTCACCGTGACGCCCCTGTGACCAGCGCCGCCCAGCGTCTTCACATGACCTTACTGGTCCTTCCTGTGCTTCCTGTATGTTCTTTGGGGGGATATCGATTCAAATCTTTTGCACAATTTTCTTTATTCTTTTTTTTTTTTTTTGAGTTGGAGTTTCACTCTTGTTGCCCAGGCTGGAGTGCAACGGCATGGTCTTGGCTCACCGCAACTTCCGCCTCCCAGGTTCAGGTGATTCTCCTGCCTCAGCCTCCTGAGTAGCTGGGATCACAGGTCCCCCCCACCATACCTGGTTAATTTTTGTATTTTTAGTAGAGACAGGGTTTCACCATGTTAGCCAGGCTGGTCTCGAACTCCCGGGCTCAAGTTATCTGCCCGCTTCAGCCTCCCACAGTGCTAGGATTGCAGGCATTAGCCACCATGCTTAGCCTGCACATTTTCAAAAATAAACTTTTTTTTTTTTGAGACTGAATTTCACTATGTTGCCTAGGCTGGAGTGCAGTGGTACAATCTCTGCTCACTGAAGCCTTTGCCTCCTGGATTCAAGCAATTCTCCTGTCTCAGCTGCCCAAGTAGCTGGGATTACAGGCACCTGCCACCACGCCTGGCTAATTTTTGTATTTTTAGTAGAGACGGGGTTTCATCATGTTTGCCAGGATGGGCTCAATCTCCTGACCTTGCAATCCTCCCGCCTTGGCCTCCCAAAGTGCTGGGATTACAGGCGGGAGACACTGCCTAATGGTGTCTTTTAATACGTTTTTTCTTTCATCTGAGTTGTCAAATTAATTGAAGTTGTTCAAGCTCGTTTATGATTCTTACAGTACCCACACAAGCTGTGGGACGCCACCTGTCTCATCTCTGACACTGGTTGTCTTTTCTCTTTTCTTCCTGATCAGTGTGGCAACAGGTTTATCAACTATTTTTTGAGACAGGGTCTTGCTGTGTTGCCCAGGCTGGAGTGCAGATCACTGTTGCCTCCGCATCCTGGGCTCAAGCAATCCTCCCGCCCCAGCATCCTAAGTAGCTGGGACTGCAGGTACACACCACCACACCTAACTAAATTAAAAAAAATTGTAGACATGGGATCTCACCATGTGGCCCAGGCTGGTCTCAAACTCCTGCCTCAAGTGATTCTCCCACCTGGGCCTCTCAAAGTGCTGGGATGGTAGGTGTGGCCACCACACCTGGACTAGGTTTACTGCTTTTATGGATGCTCTTTAAACACTAGGTTTGGATTTCTTTTCTCTGCTGTTTTATTCATTTCTGCTCTGATCTTTTTCTCTTTCTTCTGCTTATTTGGGTTTCATTTGCTTTTCTTTTTCTAACTTATGTTAAAAGCTGAGGTTAACAATTTGAGATCTTTCTTCCTTCTAATAGAGGAATTTGGTGATAGTTTCTAAACACTGCATTAGCGAAATCCCACAAATTTTGCTTTTTTTCATTTCCATTCAGTTTACAATACTTTCTAACCTTTTTCTGTCATTGTTTTTTCTCCAAGACAGAGTCTCACTCTGTCCCCCAGCTGGAGTGCAATGGCGCGATCTCAGCTCACTCCAACCTCCGCCTCCCGGGTTCAAGCAATTCCACTGCCTCAGCCTCTGAAGTAGCTGGGACTACAGGCATGCGCCACCACCCCCCTGCTCATTTTTGTACTTTTGGTAGAGACGGGGTTTCACCATGTTGGCCAGGCACCTGCCACCACGCCTAGCTAATTTTTGTATAGTAGAGACAGGGTTTCACCATGTTGGCCAGGTTGGTGTTGAACTCCTGACCTCAGGTGATCCGCCCCCCTCGGCCTCCCAAAGTGCTGGGATTACAGGCATGAGCCACCGCGCCCGGCCCTCTGCCTGACTCTTCATTTCTGCCTCATGGACCTGGAGATGGAGGATGGCCCCCACAACTCATGGCACCCTCTCTGCCAGGATCTATGGCAAAAATCTTTGAACTTGTTTCCTATTGCAGTGGTGAATTGAATCTGCCCTGTAAATCTGAAGAACCAGGAGTCTGGGAGAAACATAAGGTGGGGTCCCTGTGCCAGAGCAATGGCCAGGAAGGCATGGCCTGGACAAGGGGCAGACACAAGCCATGGGCACCTGCCGGTATGAATAAGTGTCCTTTGTGAGGGGCCCCTGGCACTGGCAACTACGGTTCAAGCCATCCACCAGGTGAAAGAAGGATCCTGTGAAAGGCACCAGGTCAGCCCCCTTCATTTCCTATTAGGGAAGGGCTGCCAGCTGCCACACACTGGAACTCCAGTTATCTGGGGGACTCCCACAACAGAGCTCAGAGATAACACAGAGAACAGAAGGAAACTTGTAAAGAGAACAAAAATTTAGAAAACAGAAACGAGCTCCTGGAAATTAAAAATATAAATGCAGAAATTAAAAATTCAGTTGAAATGTTAGAAGATAAAAAATAAACGGCCAGGCGCGGTGGCTCACACTTGTAGACTCACCACTTTGGGAGGCCGAGGTGGCAGATCACCTGAGGTCAGGAATTCGAGGCCAGCCTGGCCAACATGGTGAAACCCCATCTCTACTAAAAATACAAAGAAAACTAGCTGGGCATGGTGGCGGGCACCTGTAGTCCAAGCTTCTCAAGAGGCTGTGGCGGGAGAATCGCTTGAACCCAGGAGGCAGAGGTTGCAGTGAGCCTAGATCACACCATGGCACTCCAGCCTGGTTCTGGGTGAGAGAGCAAGCCTCTGTCTCAAAAAAAAAAAAAGACTCATATAAGGTCTTGGAATCTTGAAATTTCAGAACTCCAGGATCAAAGAGGAAACGATAAAAGCCTCCAGAGAGAAAATATGACCACGTAAAGGGCATTGGGAGGAACTGTGACTTTGACTTTCCAACAGCAACATCAGAAGCTGGAAAAGAAAAAAGACTTCAAAATTCTAAGGGGAAATTCTTTTACGTCTTCAGTTTTATACCCAGCCTAACTACCAATCAGGCCCAGGAATGGTAAAGACACATCATGTACTTTTCAGGACCCTCTCTCAGGAAGGTCATGGATGACATAAACCCAGGGGAGTGGGGGAGGGAAGACCCAGGCCCCTGCTCAGCTGCAGTCTAGAAAGCACTCTCCAGTGGGGAGGGAGGGACTTCTCCATGGGAGAGAAACATAACCAGCAGTTCACCTGGCACCCACGAGAAGACATTGCATAGAGAGGCTGCTGGACACTGTGGGAGGAATCAGAGGCAGCACACAGCAATGTAGGCCAATAAAAAATAAACTGCAGGCCGGGCAGTGGCTCACGCCTGCAATCCCAGCACTTTGGGAGGCTGAGGTGGGCGGAGTTTGAGACCAGCCTGGCCAACATGGTGAAACCCCATCTCTACTAAAAATACAAAAATTAGCCGGGCATGGTGGCGTGCACCTTGTAAACACAGCTACTTGGGAGGCTGAGGCAGGAGAATCACTTGAACCTGGCAGGTAGAGGCTGCAGTGAGCCGAGATCACGCCACTGCATTTCAGCCTGGTAACAGAGTGAGACTCCCTCCCTCTCAAAAAAAATAAAAATGAACCACAGAACAAATGAAGGGCTTTATAAGGAATGCAGGCCGGGCGCGGTGGCTCAAGCCTGTAATCCCAGCACTTTGGGAGGCCGAGGCGGGTGGATCACAAGGTCATGAGATCGAGACCATCCTGGTCAGAATGGTGAAACCCCGTCTCTACTAAGATACAAAAAATTAGCTGGGCATGGTGGTGCATGCCTGTCAGCTACTCGGGAGGCTGAGGCAGGAGAATTGCCTGAACCCAGGAGGTGGAGGTTGCGGTGAGCCGAGATCGTGCCATTGCACTCCAGCCTGGGTAACAAGAGTGAAACTCCGTCTCAAAATAAGAAAGAAAGAAAGAAAGAAAGAAGAAAGAAAGAAAGAAAGAAAGAAAGAAAGAAAGAAAGAAAGAAAGAAAGAAAGAAAGAAAGAAAGAAGAAAGAAAGAAAGAAAGAAAGAAATGCAATCGCAGTGCACTGCAGGGCTTATAGGTGAGCAGCGTTTGCATGCAGCCGTGGAGAGGTGAGGGAGCAGGTTTGTAAGCACCGAATGCTCTACAGCCATTCCAGGAGGTAAACATGCGATGCCTGAGGTGACCCCATGTGGTGCTTCCTCCGAAACATAAGACTCACACCTCTGAGTGGGGAGCTTGAGAAGCCCGTCATTGTAAATTCCACAGTATCTCCTTCAGTCTCTATTAAAATTGTAACAGGTTTCACAGGTCATAAATCTCAATGGCACTTGGAGAAGCACCGTGAGCTGACGCAAGAGTTTGCTGCTGCAAATCCGGCCTCTGCCCAGGGTCTTGTTAGAATGGGTGGGGAAACACACCACCTGTGCGACTGGACTTAGGTCAGTACTTACTCCATTTCTCATCACCGAGACACTGACTCTCTGTCTAAATATCTACAAAATAAACAATGACTTCCCGAAACATCCACCGTCCAAAGATCGTTTGTTGTCTGTCCTTGAGAATATAGAAGCCTGATGAGGAAAGTTATATTTGTTAGTTTATTGTGGAGCTATTTAAATCACATTCACCTCAGAGGCTGGTTCTTCTCAGCAGCTGACATGTCAGCCCACTGACTCCACTCAGTAAGTCCTAATAAATCAACAGCACCAGCAACTTTGCAGATTTTCAGATTTAGAAATGGATCTGAAGGCATTCTCCCTGAAATTATTCTTAAATGAAATGAGGAGTGATTTCAGAACAGGGCAGGGTCTCAGTTTTCCCGGTGATTTGCTCGTATGACGTCTTTATACTTTTCTCTATTACTTGAATTCTCTTCCTAGCCTGGGAAACATGGTGGGACCTCATCTAAAAAAAAATTAGCCAGGTGTAGCGGTGCAAGTGAGCCTTCTACCGTATTCAGGAGGCTAAGGCAGATGGTTCCCTTGAGCCCAAGAAGTTGAAGCTGCCATGAGCTGTGTGGCTCCGTAGCACTCCAGCCTGGGCAACAGAGTGAGACCCTGTCTCAAAAATTACAAAGACCAAAAGGTGGGAGAGGAGTAGGAAGAGGATAAAGTGCCAGAACTCCTGGAAGAGCATCGTCAAGGGCTGCGAACGCTCGGTATCATTTCGAGCTTGTGTCATGTTTAAAAGAGCATGCGGCTGGGCGCGGTGGCTCACGCCTGTAATCCCAGCACTTTGGGAGGCTGAGGCGGGTGGATCATGAGGTCAAGAGATCGAGACCATCCTGGTCAACATGGTGAAACCCCGTCTCTACTAAAAATGCAAAAAATTAGCTGGGCATGGTGGTGCGTGCCTGTAATCCCAGCTACTCAGGAGGCTGAGGCAGGAGAATTGCCTGAACCCAGGAGGCGGAGGTTGCGGTGAGTTGAGATCGTGCCATTGCACTCCAGCCTGGGTAACAAGAGTGAAACTCCATCTCAAAAAAAAAAAAAAAAAAAAGAGCACACACATCCCAATGCACTGCAGAGGTTTTAAAGAGAAAATGTGGTCCCTGAATTAAAATAAATGAAACAGCAAGAAAGCGTTTAAAAAGGCAACAAGGAAGATGGCAGAGGTTAGTTCACATATGTTGGTTAAAATAGTGCACATTAAACAGATGCATTAAGACTCCAATTAGATAAAAAATAAAACCCAACTCCACGTTCTTCTGAATGGCAACCCACATAAAGTGACAGAAACGTCTAGTGAGGCTCAGCAGAGGCATATTGGGTGAATGTAAAAAAATATATATCAGGCGGGGCATGGGGGCTCATGCAGGTAATACCAGCACACCGGGAGGCCCAGGCAGGCGGCTTACCGGAGCTCAGGAGTTTGAGACCAGCTTGGGCAACCCAGTGAAAACCCATCTCTACTAAGACACACAAAACAATTGTAATCCCAGCTACTCGGGAGGCCGAGGCAGGAGAATTACTTGAACCTGGGAGGCCGAGGTTACATGAGCCAAGATCGGGTCCCTGCACTCCATCCTGGGCAACAGAGTGAGATTCTGTCTCAAAAAAAAGAAAAAAAAATCCGTCCAAGGGGACTCCTAGGCAAAATTAAAACAAGACCCAGCATAACCAGGATAATTTAATATTAATTAGGAGAAAAACTTTAAGTAATGAAAGCATCAGGAATCCCTAGACACTGATTCCCGCATGGGGGTGCACGCCCTACAGTGACAGCCCCATTCCCTCACACCCCCTTGGCCATGAGGACTCCCGGCTTCAGGCCCTGGGGCTCCCCTCCTTCCACTTCCATCTAAAGATGCTGCTGGCCAGAGACCTCCCCGGGTGCCCGTCGGAGGTTGCATTGGTCCCACCAGCTGTCAGGGGAGGTCCTGTGGGCACCCCAGACTCGGTAACTGGGGACACGTCCTGTGGGCACCCGGACGTGGTGACTCCAAGTATGTTCCCATCTGGTGTTTAGAAATAAACCAGCATCTGAGAAGCCAAGTATGACACAGCGCGCTGGAGGCCCCAGCGCCCTTGGGGCGGGCTCACCACCCACCTGTCATTCCTGAGCACACTGGGCAAGCTCAGAAGAGTGACCAAGGCCGAATCGGGTATTAGAGCAAGTTGGCTTTTGGTGACTGTTCCTGCACTGCAGACAAGCACACACCCCTCCCGGGAGCTCGGTGCCTGGCCTGGTGCCTGAGAGGCTGCAGTGCAGCTGAGCAAAGCCCCACTCACCCATCTTTGAGGAGGGGAGGCACAGAGGCTCAGGGGAGGTGTGGCAGCGCCCGGCCAGGCCGCCTGACCTGCTCACCTGCTGACACCCAGCGGCGGCCGCCACTGCCTGGCCTTGTCAAGCTGACTATGGACCACCACGGGCCTCGACTGCCACGCCAGCCTCATGGGTCCCGGGCCTCGAGTCTGAGGCACCTCCTCACTTCCTGCAATGCTCCCTCCATTTCACACCCATGCTGAAGTGCTTCAAACACCTCTTCCCTCCTCAGCTCTTTTGGTGGCTTCAGGGACCTTCCTTAGCTTGCCTGGGATCAGACGCTGGAGCCCGGGCCCTGCCACCACGACTGACAGCACTGCTGTCCTTGCCCTTGCCCGCGGAGCTGAGCACCAGCAGAGGGCACCTGGTCCTGGCTTTCAGGGAAGGGTGAGTGGAGACAGAGGTGCGGCAGACGTGGCAGTGAGTTGCCGAAGCAGAGCCAGGCTCGGCGGCAGATGGCGTGGCCGAGGGTTTCCAGCCTGGTTGTAATCCTTGCCCATCATTTGGCCTTCCCGTCACTCACGTGGCACCATTTCCTGGCGTTGACGGTGTGGACTGGGGGCCCCAGCCTCGGGCTGCCCTGGGTGTCTCTTTTGCTGAGATGGACCAGGGCCAAGGACGATGACACGGGTGTTGTGAGCCTTTTGGAGGGGCCTGATGAAGGTCTTCATGAGCCCCTCCAGCCTGCACGCAAGCGTCTGGCATGCCCACCAGGGCACGGCTGCCGGGCTCGCTCAGAAACATCAGGGGCAGGCAGAGGCGGAGGAGCTGCCTGTTCCTGCAGAACTGAGGGGTGCCAGCCTGGCTGCCAGCCCCATCACACCAGCTGCTTCAGCCAGCTGCCAAACGACCCACACCTTCACCCTCCTGGCCTCAGGCTGCACAAGGCACCCAGCACCCTCGGCCTGAGTGAAAGCTCAGCCTTGGAGTCACCTCTCCTGCCTTGAGAACAAAGGGAACTGGCGGGCACAATGGGGGCTCTCTCTCCACTACTGGGCTGTCCACACTGCAAAAAGAAGCCAGAGGCCTCGGTCCCTGCGGAGAGGCAACATTCACCCTGATCCGTAAAATGAGGGAAATACAGCCTGGAGACCCCAATGTTCCTGAGGCCCCAGCTGCTGGGTGGGGACAGCGCTGGGGAATGTCAGCACAGGCCGGTGGGGGAGCCGCGGAGACTCTGGGCCAGAAAGGGGCTCCCCTGTCCCCAGGCAGAATCAGGGTCCACTGGGCAGTCCCTAGCCAATAGCAGGGACCCCGCACTCCCCGTATTTGCCCACCCACAGCCGGAGCCCCACTGCCTCCAGGATGGTGCTGGGCTGGATGGTGGAGCTGGAGGGCAGGGCCTCGCCTCGTCCCAGGGGACCGTCACAGAGGGGCAGAGGGGCCGAGGGGCACTCGGTGTCCCGCGTCTGATCTCCGTGTGGACCAGGAGACCCGGTTCTCTGAAGTTTGCCTGTACTCGATGTTCATTCTGAAGCTTTCATCTGACGACCCAGCATGAAATGCTCTGCGCTCCCCTGGCCAGTCCGGCAGCGTCTGCTGGCAGCGAAGCGTGACTGAAGTAACCCTGTCCCTGCCACGCAGGAGCTATTGAAACAAACGCATTAATCCCAACCGGAACATTTGCCGACCAATGAGGCAAAAACTGAAGCAACTTTGTCAGTTGAAGCGCATAATACCCGTTTGATTCCCGCGTTGGGGCTAAGGTATTTATAATTGAGTTGCAGCTTAATCAACGAAGCGTGTCCTCTCCGGAGGAAAGGACGGCCCTTCACGGTTCGGGAGGAAAGGCGGTTTCTCTGAAGTGTCCTTCCAGCCTCCCAGAAATCTGGGGTAAGAGGCATCTCTGCTGAACCCAGCAAAGTGAGCGAGCACTTTCTCGGCAAACGCAGCATCTGTGAGGTCCGTTCTGAACAAGTGTTGGTATTTTACCATCAGGTGTTTGCAAACTGCCTGTCGAGCACCAAGGTGTGAGGGGGGAATGACACCCTGCGGGGGGTCATTTTCTAGGGGTTCTGCACATAGAAACCAAGGCTCCCCAAGTCGGGCGTGAGCCAGGCACTGTGAGCCTCCTGCCCAACACCCCACCCTTGTTTGAAGGAGGATGTGCCTACCTTGGCCCCACCTTCCTCTTCCAGCTGTGGCAACAAAATGGAAACCCTCTGTGAGAGTCCACAAAGACCGCCACTAAACAGGGGTTGCCTCTTAGCGCCTCTCTTTTTCCTTCCCTGACTGTGGATGTAATGCTGGAGCAGCAGTAGCCACTTTGAGACTATGAGGAGCAGCTGAGCATGAAAGCTCTGCTGAGGACAAAAGTGGCACCTGATGGCAACACTGAGCAGCTGGGCCCCCTCCTGACTCATCATGACCCCCAATTCAAGCTCCTCTCCCTCTGATTGTTGCTTGCAACCCGAAGCATCTCCCCCATGTGGAATTCAAGAGCTTCCCTTCCCAATCTGCTGCTTTCCCTGCAGCTCAGCCCAGCCTGCAGCTCCACCATCCTCCCAGACCCAGAGAGCCCAGCCTGCAGCTCCACCGTCCTCCC
>CM052650.1:553447-567031 GCA_028533165.1 Leontopithecus rosalia
GATGGGAGAAGCAGGGGCTGCGGGGAGAAGCAAGTCGGGGCTGCGGGAGAGACCCGGGAGCGGAGGCCCGGCGGGCGCGGGCAGCGGTTACCTTCCCGGGTCGGGCGCGGGCGGTCAGCGGCGGGGCGCGCTCGGGCCGGCTGAGTCCATGTGGCGCCCGGCGAGCTGCGGCGGCGGCTGAAGGGCACCGCGAGGAGGGCGCGTCACTCGGAGGCGCTCCCCGCCCCCCGCCAGCGTCCGAGCGTGACGAGCGGGCGGAGGGAGCCCGAGGGGCGGGGAAGGGGGTGGATCCGAGTGACGCGCCCCCCGGCTCCCTCCCGCCGGCCCCGCGCCCCCCGCCACCCCCAGCGACGGCGCGGGCCTGCTCCCTACGCTGTTCGCGCGCCAACCTCGGGCGGAGGGGTCGGGGGTCGGGGGAACGGGTGAGGGGTCGCTGCCCCCGTTCTGCGGGGACCGTGCCCCAGAGCGCCGCCCGCCGCCCCGACCTCCTCCGCATCGCAGGGCGGGAGAAGGGCGCCCCCAGACCCCTGAAAACCCATCCGCGCTCCTCGCGGCGAGAGACCCGCGGGCTGGGCCGGGCTGATTTTCAGGGTAACGGGGTCGCCGACGAAGCCACTCGGTTTTCTTTTAGCGGAACAAAGGCCGGAGACCCCAAAGCCCCGGAGAACAGCGGGAGAAATCGGGCGGGGCGGGGGCGCCCGAGGTCACTGCAGGCGGGCGGGTGGGGGGCGGGGGTCCCCAGGAGGGCGGGGGGGAGTGGGGGTCTCGGCGAGCGGGGGTCCCGAGGTTCCCCCGCAGTCCCGTACCCGCGGCCGCTCCCTCCCGCGGCCTCCGGGATTTCCGCTGCGGTGGACGCGGCACTGCGGGAGAGCGGGGTCGCCGCAAGGTCGGCTCTCGGCCAGGTCCGCCCTGCGGTCCCTGCGCACTGTCGGGCGCCTGGTGCGGGAGGGCTCGGGGCGCACCGGGGACCCTAAAGCTGTCCTGTGCTCCTGGCCGGGGGTGGCCGCTGCTAGTGGTCGCCGCATTCAATTGTCACTGTCTCCTCGGGCTGAGTCCTCAGACTGCGCCGGAGCCGCGAGGATTCGGACCCTCCCCCGCTCTCTGCTCTTGTCTGCCCCATCCCCGCCCCTCCCCCCGCCCCGAGTTTAGTCTGAGTTCAGGAGGCCTGGACCCCCAGCATTGGCCCCAGTGCCTCTGCCCTGTCCCCACTCCTCTGCTGATCTGCTAGGGGACCCTCGGCAGATGAAGGGAGCTGCCGGGGAGAGGGGAGGGTGAAGGCACCAGGGCCGAGCCCAGAGCCCACGGGATCTCCCCGAGGCAGCCAGTAGAGTCCATGGGCCTGGGAGGTTCACAGGCAACCTCCCAGAGGGGGACCTATGCCCTAGGATTGGGGTCTCTCCTGCATCCTGGGCTGGAAGCCATGGGCACCCCCAGTGCCGTCCCTTCCTCCCCCCTTGGATCTGAGCCATGTGGCCTCAGAAGGTTGGGCCTAGGGACAGGAGGCACCCCGGACCCCTTTTTGCCAGTGACCAGTGGGCCCGGTGGCACTTAGGGCCATCTCCACCTCCCCTGGTCCAAGGCCTCAGTCCTCACACACGCCCCGCTGGATGCACTGTGGAGTGAACTCCCAGTTTCCGGATGCCTGGGGCCCCGGCCTGAGCCAGCCTGGTCTGCTCAGCCTGCGCTTCTAGTGTCTGCAGAACCTGGGAGGGGACAGCAAGGGTGACGTGTTTCAGTCCAGGAAGGAGAGGTTCCCTGGTGCTTTCTCCCTCGGATAACCCCACAGCTGACCATGACAGTGACCCTGGGCTATCCCCTGAACCCAGAGCCAGGCTCTGCTCTGACCTGCCACCTCCACAAGCCACATGCAGAGGAGACACCGGTGCCTTTGGGATAGTCTGCACGGGAGGGGCAGGATAGTACACGGAGGTACAGGCTCCTCTGAGCAGGAGGGTCCAGGGTCTGGGCTTCAGCACTGGACTCCTAGGCTGACTGCTCCCTGGTTCTACAACCCAGGCCAGACTGAGCTCCAAGCACACCTCCAGCCAGTACCCAGAGGACAGAGACCCTCCAGCCCTCACATTCTGACCGGGTCTTTCTCTGCCTGTCTCAGTCTTTCTCTCACTGTATCTCTCTGTGTCTTTCTGTCTCTGTGTCTCCCTTTGTCTTTCTGCCTCTTTGTCACTGTATCTCCGTCTCTGTGTCATTCTCTCTCTCTCTCTCTTCTTTCTCTGTCACTATATCTCTGTCTCTGCGTCTTTATGTCTCTGTGACCGTCTCTCTGTCTCTGCCTGTCACTGCTGTTACCTCTCTTAAACCAGCCACAAACGAAGCAACCCTTCTCAGCTCTCACTTGTCTACGCCCTAACCTGGGGGAAGGGGCAGCCATAACTTGGAGGGAAACAGACAAGGTGGGTGACAGCCCCAGGTCAGAGTGACAGGTGCCCTGTGGGAGGGAAAGTGGGCATCTGCCGGAGGACTTGAGGCAGGTGCCAGCTCAGGGTGTGTGAGCCAGGCCAGGGCTGCCCACCCAGCCAGGTGGGAGTCACAGGCTGCTGACCAGGAGCCACCCAGGCTCTGCTCCAGCAGCAGAGGGAGGTGACACAGCAAATGGCCTCTGCCTAGCCAGCCCCACCGGCCACTTGGACACACCCAGGCAGGTACAGTTGGCCCCTCGAGTGCCCAGAGGAGGCCCTGAGACCTGGAGAAGAAGCCCCCAGACCTCCAGCCGGCTGGAAAGGGGCAGGAGCTGAGTGAGGAGGGACCAGTGGTTTGAAGGGCCAGCTTGGAGAAGCGCTGTGCTCAGCTGAACCAACCCGGGCTGTGGGCCCTGTGCCAGCTGGTTGGTCGTGGATGGTGCCCCCAGCTCAGCCAGCCCTCTGCCCCTCAGACACGCCATCCCCAGACAGCAGCCCATGTGAGGCCAGGGACCCCAGCAGGGCTGTGTGAGGACCACATGGCATTGGGTTTGAGACCCTGCAAGGGTCACTGCAGACAGCAGGGAAAGGAGGCAGCTGCCCGGCTGCAACCTCCCCACTTCAGCCTCTCTGGAAGCCCCTGCCAAGGCCTCCACCCCGCCCTGCTCCCATCTGCTTGGTCCTGTCTACCCATAGCACCTCCACCTCCTGGGTGCCATTCATTCTTCCTGCCCTGGGCCGGGAAAGGGGTTCCGGAGGCACTTTCAGGATTTCCTGGAGTTGGCCTTAGGTCCTGGTGCAGGGTGTGGCTAGGAGGCCGGGTCCCTCACGGGCTCAACAGGAGGGCAGCCCTCTGCCACACCACCTCTGTGGAGCCGGCCCACAGCGCCCACCCAGAAACTCCAAACACAAACTTAATAGTTCAGTGCACTGAGTGCTTCAGTCTGAGTGCCGGCACCATCCACACTGTCATTTTCCTGCTGGATTTTGTTATTATTCCAAAAGTAACAATACTGGAAAGGCATGAGCAGAGCCAGATGAAAACCCTTGCTGTTCACCAGAGCTGGGGCAGGACCTGGGCTGAGTGGAGGGCGTCTCCCCCACAGCCCGGGAAGCTCCCTGGTCCTCCCATGCTGTGGCCCGTTCCCCTCCTCCACCAGGTAAGGAAAGTTCAGCGTCCCACTCCTGACTGGCGGGAGGCCAGCACAGAGGTACTACTGCAGCTGGGACTGCTTGTGCCCCAGACGCCGTCCACCTGTGTGGCCGGCTCTCACGGCGCCCAGATCTCATAGTGCCCCAGGGTGCAGGTGGGCCCGCTCTGAGCTGCTCCCTTGTGGCCCAGCACAGTCCCAACCCTGTATCAACAGCGCCAGGTCGCTGGGTCAGCAACATTGACCTCTGGCTGGAGAGAGCCTCCTGTGCTGGGCAGGGCAGGTCCCAGGCTGCCCACCCCCAGGCCAGAGCCCTCCAGCTTCAGGGGGAGCCACAGGCTCTGGCCCTACCCTGAGTGTGGGGTATGGATCCGGCCGCCTTCAGCCAGGGACCCTGAGGGACCCAGGGCAGCAAAAGAGCCACTTGGGGAGTGGTCTTGGGGTGGAGAAGCCTCCCAGAAGCAGTGGCCATGGAGGAGAGGGGCCTTGCTGTGGCCTAAGGCCACTCAAGAGACTCTACCCTCCCAGCCTCAACACCTCAGGGCAGGAAGGAGGGGCTTCAGGGTCTCTGAGGCCAGGGTGAGAGATGGAGTCCCGGAGATGGCAAGGTTGGCCATGGGGCGTGGCTGGCTGGGTGGAGAGCAAGTGGGTGGTGAGCAAGTGGGTGGTGCTGGAATTTGGGGATGGCCAAGAGATCCTGGGAGCTGCCAGTTACGGGGAGAAGTTCCCTGGAGGACCCTGGGCCAGATACCTGCACTCCTGGGGCCCAGAGCCCCAGTCACTCCTTCGGGTCTCGAGTGCTGCATGATGGGGTCCGAAGGGGCAGGTGAGGGGCAGAGGGCAGGGAGAGCTGGGAGAGCTGGGTCGATGCCCAGCTCAGACGTCAAGTGCCCCTCCTCTTCCTCCTTCTCCTCCACTGACACCAGAGTGAGGCCAAATCACATGGTGGGTATTTTTGGGAGCGTTTCATGCCCAGGAGGCAGGAGGAGGAGTTATTTTGGCTCCCTGGGAGCACAGGACCCCTGCAGCAGCTCCTGGTGCTCACTTAGGGAAAGGGCATACGCAGCTCAACCAGGCTGTGGCCATCTCTGTGTCTCCCAGGGCTTGAACTCCTGGCATCAGACTTTGTGTCCATGGGTGTGGTGGGGGGCACAGTGGTGGAAGTTAGTCCCTGGAGGGCAGAGTAGGGGGTTGGGCTCTTAGGGCCGGGTGGGCAGGGGAAGGAGCAGGATGGCCATATCCCTGCCCCCACAGCTCCTGGTCTCACGGGCCGCCCTCAGAAGAGTGGAAAGATTGAAGAGCTCCCTCTCTACAGGCTCCCCCTCGCCCACATGATGCCCAGCAAAGACTCCCGGGGTTCCCAGGCACCAGCCCTCAAGCCCCTTGGTTGCAGGTTGGTGCTGACTGTGGACGTGGCGGCGCCCTCTGCCCCAAGCCCGCTTAGTTCTCTCTCAGCTTAGTTCTGGAGCCTTTTCCTTCCCAGGGTCTTGACACTCAATGTCTGATCCCTGTGGACCTCAGGGTCTCTCTGGGGGCTAGGAAGGGATGACCTTGCCCTTGAACCTCTGTCTCCTGGGTTCAAGTGATTCTCCTGTCTCAGCCTCCTGAGTAGCTGGGACTACAGGCACCCACCACCACACCTGGCTAATTTTTTGTATTTTTAGTAGAGATGGGGTTTCACCCTGTTCGCCAGGGTGGTCTTGAACTCCTGACCTCAGGTGATCTGCCTGCCTCGGCCTCCCAAAGTGCTGGGATGACAGGTGTCAGCCGCCACACCTGGCCTGCTATGAGTTTTTCTCTGTTTTCTGTTGCTATAATGGAAGACTAGAGGTGGGGTAATTTGTAAAGAAAATAGGTTAATTTGACTCACAATTTTGGCAGCTGGGAAGTTCAAGATTGGGTAGCTGAAGGCCTCAGGCCACTTCCACTCTTGGCAGAAAGCAGAAGGGGAGCTGGCCTGTGCACAGATCACATGGAGAGAGAGAGAGAGAGACAGAGAGAGAGAGAGAGAGAGAGAGAGAGAGAGAGAGAGAGAGAAAGGAGAGAAAGAGAGAGAGAGAGGAGAGAGAAAGAGACAGAGAGGAGAGACAGAGAAAGAGAGAGAGTGAAACAGAAAGAGAGATAGAGGAGAGAGAGGAGAGAGAAAGGAGAAAGAGAGAGAGAAAGGAGAAAGAGAGAGAGAGGAGAGAGAGAGAAAGAGAGAGAGGAGAGAGAGGGGAGAAAGAGAGGGGAGAGAGAGAGGAGAGGGAGAGAGGAGAGAGAAAGGAGAGAAAGAGAGAGGAGAGAGAGAGAAAGAGAGAGAGGAGAGAGAGAGGGGAGAAAGAGAGGGGAGAGAGAGAAAGAGAGAGAGAGGAGAGAGAGAGGGGAGAAAGAGAGAGGAGAGACAGAGAAAGAGAGAGAGTGAAACAGAAAGAGAGAGAGAGGAGAGAGAGAGAGAGGAGAGAGAGAGGGGAGAATGAGAGAGGAGAGAGAGGAGAAAGGAGAGAAAGAGAGAGGAGAGAGAGAGAAAGAGAGAGAGAGGAGAGAGAGAAAGAGAGAGTGAAACAGAAAGAGAGATAGAGGAGAGAGAGAGGAGAGAGAGAGAGAAAGGAGAAAGAGAGAGAGGAGAGAGAGAGAGAGAGAGAGAGAGAGAGAGAGAGAGAGAGAGAGAGAGAGAGATGGATGGGGTGGGGAAGTCGGGGAAGACTCTTCTTAACAGCCTGCTTACACTCAACCCCTCAGGAAGGCAGGAGTCTGTTCATGAGGGATCCACCACAAGTAGTTCAAGTTCGTGAAATGCTTTATCTGCATCGATTGGGATGACATTGCGAGTTTCCTCCTTCATTCTCTTAATGTGGTGAATTACATCGACTCATTTCATTCAGTGTTTATGTATTTTATTTTGTAGTTTCCAGATAAAACACTATTTCCATTGACTCATTTTTGAACATTAAGTAGATGTTGCGTTCCTGGGAAACACTCCCTGCCGTCTAGGTATTGTTGGATCCAATTTGATTGCACTATAATCCCAGCACTCTGGGAGGCCGAGGCGGGTGGATCACGAGGTCAAGAGATCGAGACCATCCTGGTCAAGGAGGTTAAACCCCGTCTCTACTAAAAGTACAAAAAAATTAGCCAGGCACGGTGGCGCGTGCCTGTAATCCCAGCTACTCGGGAGGCTGAGGTAGGAGAATTGCTTGAACCCAGGAGGTGGAGGCTGCGGTGAGCCAAGATTGCGCCATTGCACTCCAGCCTGGGTAACAAGAGCGAAACTCCGTCTCAAAAAAAAAAAAAAAAAAAAAAGTTTGTGTCTGTCTCATTCCTGAGAGATGCTGGACTGGCCTGTATGTGTATTTCCTTGTAGTGTCTTTGGTTTTGAGACCAGTGGAATGCTGACTTCACAGACTAAGGGGGAAGTGTGCCTTCCTCCTCCAGTCTTCAAATGAGTCTATAGATTTGGTTTACAATTTCCGCGAAAGTTGGATAGATTTCAAAGTAAACCTGTGTTGAGTTTTTAATCTTTGTTGTTCAGATTTGATTTACTTGATATAGTCTTATTCTGATATTTCAAAATTTCTTTATAAGTCAGTTTTGGTAATTTATGCCTTTCAAAGAATTTGTGCATTTTAGGTAAATTATTAAAATTTTTTGGCATGAAGTTGTTCATAATATTCCTTATCATCCTTTTAATGTCTGGAAGTGCTGTCGTGATACCTCCCCTTTTATTCTTATATTGGTAATGTTTTTTTGAGTAGTTTATCTGGAAATCTATCAATTTTGGCCAGGAATGGTGGCTCCTGCCTGTAATCCCAGCACTTTGGGAGGCTGAGGTGGGTGGACCACCCAAGGTCAGGAGTTCAAGACCAGCCTGGCCAACATGGTGAAACCCCATCTCTACTAGAAATACAAAAAATTTTCCAGGAGTGTTGGTGGACTCCTGGAATCCCAGCTACTTGGAAGGCTGAGGCAGGAGAATCTTTTGAACCCGGGAGGTGGAGGTTGCAGTGAGCCAAGATCACACCATTGCACTCCAGTCTGGGCAACAAGAGTGAAATTCTGTCAAAAAAAAAAAAACCTATCAATTTTCAAAAAGCAGACTTTGAGTTCATTGATTTTTCTCTATTTTTGTTCTATTGATTTATGCTCTTATCTTTATTTTTTTTTACAGCTTACTTTGGGTTTAATTTACTTTTACCTTTTGGTCTTTTCTCTCTTCTAAAGCAATTAAACCTATAATTTTTCCCTCTAAGTATTGCTCTATCACAAATTTTGACACATTGATGTTCATTTTATTTATTATTATTTTTTTGAGATGGAGTCTCACTCTGTTGCTCAGACTGGAGTGCAGTGGCGCAATTTCGGCTCACTGCAACCTCCGCCTCCCGGGAGTTCTAGCAATTCTCCTGCCTCAGCCTCCCGAGTAGCTGGGATGACAGTCGCCCACCACCATTCTGGGCTAACTTCTGTATTTTTTAGTAGAGACCGGGTTTCACCATATTGACCAGGCTGGTCTCAAACTCCTGACCTCAGCTGATCTGCCTGCCTTGGCCTCCCAAAGTGCTGGGATTAAAGGCGTGAGCCACTGAATCTGGCCAGATGTTCATTTTCATCAAGTATTTTTAATTCACTTTGTGATTTCTTCTTTGACCCATGGGTTATTTTAGAAGTGTGCTACTGTGCTACTTAATTTTCAAATAGCTGGGGATAGGGGTAGTTCAGATTTCCTTTTCCACAATAGAATTCTAATTTAATTCTATTCTGGTCAGATAACATACTTTGTATTATTTCACTCTTTTTAAACTTATTGAGATTCGTTTTATGATTCAGTGAATGTTTCATTAATGATTTAATATTTTCATGCAATATGCCATAAATATACATTAGATCAAGTTTGTTATCACACTTTTTTATATCTTTACTGTTTTATGTCACCTTGTTCAGTTATAATCGTGAATTTGCCTCTTTCTCCTTTTGTCAGTTTTGCTTTATGTATTTCCAGGTCCTGTTAGTGTGGGCATACATGTTTGGGAACATTATGTTTTCTTTTGTTTTTTTAGATGGAGTCTTGCTCTGTCTCCCAGGCTGGAGTGCAGTGGTGTGATCTCAGCTCACTGCAATCTCCACCTCCTGGTTCAAGTGATTCTCCTGCCTCAGCCTCCCCAGTAGTTGGGACTGCAGACGTCCACCACCACACCCAGCTAATTTTTGTATTTTTAGTAGAGATGGGGTTTCACCATGTTGACCAGGATGGTCCCAGTCTCCTGAACTCGTGGTCCACCTGCCTCAGCCTCCAAAAGTGCTGGGATTACAGGCGTGAGCTGCCACGCCCGGCCTGGGAACACCATGTTTTCTTAATACATAGGACCCTGTACGATTATGGGCTCCTTCTCTTTTTCTCTGTTAACATTACTTGTTCTGAAGTCTGCTTTGTCTGATGTTAATATGGCCACATCAGCTTACTTATAATTAGTGTTTGTATGGTGTATTATTTCCATTTTGTCACATTTAACCCATACACGTCTTTATATATAAAGTGGATTTATATACACAGTATATCGCTGAATACTGCCCTTTATTCAGTCTGAAAATGCCTGCCTTTTATTTGGAATTTTTACATTTGGTTGAATTTATGTATCCCACCTTGCTATTTGCTTTGTGTTTTGGAGTTTTTACATTTCAGTTGAATTTATGTATCCCACCTTGCTATCTGTTTTGTGTTTTGGAGTTTTTACATTTCAGTTGAATTTATGTATCCCACCTTGCTATTTGTTTGGTATTTTTCCATTTATTCTTTGTTCCTCGCCTTTTTTATTTCCCTGACTTCTTTTGGATTGGTTGATTATCTTGAAGGAGCCCATGTGATTGTCTCTGTTTTGTTACTGGCAACGTCCTTCTGTTTCCCCCTCACGGGTTCCTCCAGGGTGTGTGACATGCAGCTCACCTCATCTCCACCAGCCTCCGAGTGACGCACACCTCTGTTCATTAAGAAGCTCGTGATAATTTACTTCCATGGATGCCATAAACCCCCACCGTGCATTGTTACTGTTTTAGCTTTAACAGTTATCTTTATTATTTTAAAAATTATATTTATATTTTTTGAGATAAGTCTTGCTTTGTCACCCAAGCTGGACTGCGGTGGAGCAGTCACAACACACTGCAGCTTCAACCTCCCCAGCTCCTGCCTCAGCCTTCCCAGTAGCTGGGATTACAGGTGCCACCACCATGCCCAGATAATTGTTACTTTTTTTTAGAGATGGAGTCTTGCCATGTTGCCCAGGTTGGTCTCAAACTCCTGAGCTCAAGAGATCCTCCTGCCTCAGCCTCCCAAAGAGTTGGGATTATAGTGAGCCACAGTGATTTTTAAAATAGATGTTAAAATAAGTAAAGGGTCTTATTTGCCGACATATGCACACTTCCAGCCCTCTGGGTCCCTCACGTAGATGGTGTACCCATCTAGCATCATTTTCATTCCCTGTGGACTGTTCAGCTCCCAATCTTCCTGCCTGACTTTGTAGAGTTTCACATCCTATAACTTAGCACTTAGCAGCACAGGGGAGGCCGAGGAAGATTTCCAGGGCTCCTTCTCCCCGGAGTTCCTGGCTAGCTCTGCCTCGGGACCCCTGAACTCTGATCTCCTTTTGCTCCCCGCAGGGCCACTGTCCCATGCCACAATGGTCCTAGCAGCAAGCCAGGAGCGTGTGGCTCCCTTTTCTCAGGGCCCCTGATCTATGCTGCATGTTCCTCAATGTCCAAAAACAATTGTTTTGGCCAGGCGTGGTGGCTCATGCCTGTAATCCCAGCGTTTTGGGAGGCCTAGGTGAGTGGATCGCTTGAGATCAGAAGTTCTAGACCAGCCTGGCCACCATGGTAGAAACCCATCGCTACTAAATGTACAAAAATTAGCTGGGCATGATGGCGGGCGCCTGTAATCCCAGCTACTTGGGAGGCTGAGGCAGGAGAATCACTTGAGCCCAGGAGGCAGAGGTTGCAGCGAGCCAAGTTTGAGCCACTGCCCTCCAGCTTGGGAGACAGAGCAAGACTCTGTCTCAAAAAAACCAAAACTGTTTTGTCCTTCAAGGCTGTGAGTGGGGTCTCGACTGTGGCTTTGTTTTTACACCCAGCAAGCATGGGCAATGTCCTCTTGGTTGTGATGTGAGGGCTGTGGGGACTGCCGTCCATGCCTCATGAGTTTCAGCACCAAGCAGAGCAGGTGGTGGTGCCAGGTCCCCAGGCACCTTCCTGGAGCAAAGTCTGAAGTGAGGCCAGTGGGACATCTGGCCTGAGGTGTGGTTTCCTGGGCTGGGAGCTGGCAAAGCCATGGCAGGAACCACAGCAACCACTCTGCTTGGCCTGGGAAACAGGAGTCTGGGCATAGCAGGGTCTCTGGCTGTGCAGCTGTATCAGTCCATTCTCACATTGCTACAAACAAATACCTGACACTGGGTCACTTATAAAGGAAAGAGATTTAGTGGACTCACAGTTCCCCATGGCTGCGGAGGTCTCAGGAAACTTAAATCATGGTGGAAAGGGAAGCAGGCACTTCCTCACAAAGCAGCAGGAGAGAGAGTGCACAAAGATGGTAGAGTCTCACACTTCTCAAACAGGCAGCTCCCGTGAGAACTCACTCACCAAGGGGAAACTGCCCCCAGGATCCAATCACCTCCCTCCCTCGGCATGTGGGCATTACAATTCGGGAGGAGATTTGGGTGGGGACACAGAGCCAACCATATCAACAGCTGAGGGGGCTGGCAGCAGGGACTTGGAGTTTGACCTTGGGTATGTGCCAAGGCCAGAATGTAGGGCTGTGCCGAATGGACCTGCCTCTTCTGGCCCTTCTCCAGTCATCAGACTGGCCAGAAGCCCCCTTATCCTAATCTAAGGCCCATGACATCTAGAGGTCTGCAGCCTCTTCCACAAAGGGTTGCCCCAGACCTGAGACCGGCATCCTCAGCTTGCATGTGACTGCCTGGAACACCTGCAGGTTGGAGCCTGCCCCCCTAACCCATCTGGAGGGGCTCTGAGTGCTGGTGTGGGCACAGGGGCCCCTTGCTGCCAGCACAGCCTCCTGCCTTTGGGTTGCTGCAATTTTGCTGTAAGCTCTTGGAGGTGGTGAAAGTGAGAACAGCCAGCTGCTGAGGCTCCTGCCAAGGTGAGGCCCGGTGGGACACTGAGCAGCTGCAGGCCTTGGTGGGCAAAGCTTTGGAGCAAGCCGTTTTGTCTGTTTGTTTTTGAGATGGCGTTTTGTTCTTATCACCCAGGCTGGAGTGCATTGGTGCAATCTCAGCTCACTGCAACCTCCGCATCCCGGGTTCAAGCGATTCTCCTGCCTCAGCCTCCCGAGTAGCTGGGATTACAGGCGCCCACCACGCACAGCTAATTTTGCATTCTTGGTAGAGACGGGGTTTCTCCATGTTGTTCAGGCTGGTCTTGAACTCCTGACCTCAGGTGATCTGCCTACCTCGGCCTCCAGAAGTGCTGGGATTACGGGTGTGAGCCACCTTACCTGGCCAGAGAAAGCCTTTTTGGAGAAAGCAGTTTGGGGCAGCCAGACAGTGATCTGTGGCCCTGGAATCTTTGTCCAAACTGACAGAAGGATGATGAAATTAGTGCCGTGACGGGAGGTCCCTGCCATGCCACCTGTGGCCAGGGGGTGCTGCCTGATGGGGGCCTGTTATGGGGCTTAGACCTTCAACTCCAGCCAGGCCTGTGAGGTGGGCTGGGCGCGCAGCTGGCTGGGGCTGTGGCTGCAGTACAGGAGGGGGATGAGCTCCTCGAGATGAAGGCAGAAGCAGAACTTCAGCCTCAGCTGACCTCAGCACTCAGTTTTCCTGCTGAAAGCAGCTCTGGGAGAAAATCAGCCCCTCCCCCAGCTCTGAACCTCATTCTAGTCACACTGGCCTGCTGCAGTGTCTCAGCGGCCCCCCTCCAACTCCTTGCAGCCAAGTCCTCCCACTTGGAGGCCCACAGGGTTAGCGGGGGCCTCATCTTGGGGCAGATGCACACCTCTGGGCTTGGCCCTCCTCAGAGCCAAGAAGCTCCCTGGGGGCACAGTGAGAAGAGGCCCATGGGAGCCCCGGGAGGTGGCCTGAGAGCAGTGGGACGTCTAGGGGATAGGGGTGTGACAGGGCACCTGGAAGGCACCCTGCTTCACCCACAGGAGCTTACTGTGGAGTCTGAGCACCAGCAGGACAGAAGCACGGTCTGCACTGGTTTGCGGCATTGGATGCGTGCTTGCCTGAAGCCGGCACATCCTCCCCCGCCCACCCCCAGACAGCCATGGACTAGGCTGGCCTGCCGAGGACTTCGCATTTGCTGGAATTTTACACAAATGAAGTCCCTCCCTCCCTCCCTCCCTCCCTCCCTCCTTTTGATCTGGCCCCGTTTCCTGAGCTCACTGCTCTTCTGATGGTGTGGCTTGGATCTGTGTCCCCACCTGAATCTCCTGTGGAACTGTAATCCTCACGTGTCAGGGAGGAGCCTGCTGGGGGTGACTGGATTCTGGGGCGGACTTCCCCTTGCCGTTCTCAGGATAGTGAGTTCTCACAACAACTGCTTGTTTGGAAGGGACCACACTTTCCCCTTTTACTTGCTCACTCTCCCTCCTCTCGCCAGGTAAAATGTGCCTGCCTCCTCTTCGCCTTCTGCCATGACTGTAAGTGTCCTGAGGCCTCCCCAGCCATGTGAAACTGTGAGTCCATTAATCCTCTTTACTTTATAAATCACCCGGTCTCAGATACGTGTTTATAGCAGTGTGCGAATGGACGAACGTACCCGGGGACGCCCTGCAGTGCTGCCACACCAGCAGCTCCCCCCACTCCATGCTGAGCAGGACTCTGGCAGCGTGGACACATGCAGCTCCTTCATACGCCCACAGAACCCCGTGGCACAACACACACAGCTCCTTCATACGCCCACACGACCCCGTGGCACAACACACACAGCTCCTTCATACGCCCACACGACCCCGTGGCACAACACACACAGCTCCTTCATACGCCCACACGACCCCGTGGCACAACACACACAGCTCCTTCATA
>CM052650.1:567531-589603 GCA_028533165.1 Leontopithecus rosalia
GTGCAGAAGGGCTCCTGAGAGCGGAAGACACCTGCAGAAGGGCTGGTGAGAGCAGAAGACATGTGCAGAAGGGCTGGTGAGAGACACTCTGGTACCACAAGGACCTGGGGTGCTTTTGTTTGAAGTTCTTGGAGAAGAGATGGAGTGGAATAGAAATAATACTTGAAAATCATTGGCCAAAACGTCTCCTAAACTGGTGGAGGACATCAAAACTGTCAGAAGCTGTGCATACACCAAAGAGAATTTCTTTTCTTTTTTTTTTTAGCAAAAGGAAGAAAAGAGATTTGGTACTTCAGAGCATCCTGGTTGAATTGCTGAAACCCAAAGAGAACAATTTCCAGCCCCTAGGGATGGGGACAGAGGTGTGAGAACGCAGGACCTGCACAATGACACCAGAAGGCACTTTGACAGACTGTTATAAAATGTCGAGAGAAAAATACTGGCATTCTAAATCCAGTGAATTTATCCTTGAAATATGAAAGCCAGTTAAAGATGTTTTCAGCCAAACAAAGGATGAGAGTGTTTATTGTTGGCAGAACTGCTCCATTTCAGCAGATATCCAAGGCAAAGCTATAAAGCCTGCAGCTTAGGGAAAGGAAAGGCAGGGATGCTGAAATTACACCAGTGCCAGCTGCTTAAAATATTGACAACAGGAGTACCAACACAGACACACACACACATACACGCGCGCACGGCAGAGGAGGGGGTTAATGGAGTGAATGTTTTGAGAGTTCCATCACCAGGAAGCAGGGCAGATTAAAGATTTGATTGAGAAGAAAACTGGAACAAAAAATATGTGATTCATTCTCAAGAAGAATGTAGAGATAAAGAAACGTCCAGATGGGGTGTAGGTAGAGGACAACCAGCTGGTAGACCTGTGCCCCACTGCCTGTCAGCCATCCCATGGAAGGGGAATGGAAGCAACACTCCAGTTAACTGGGCTGGACTAAGCAGCAGCACACAGGGAAAGCACACGTCTGTCCTCCAGTCTACACTGCTTACCAGAGCCGTGCTTTAAAGACCATGTGTATGAAGACCCAGAAACGCCAAGTGGAATAACTGAAAGCTGCTTCCCATGCGGAGGGCAGCAGGAAGAGGGCGGGTGTCACTGTGTCGACATCAGGCAGGATAGACCAAGGCAGGAGATGAAGGGCCACGTCCCAGAGGCAAGCACGGTGAGGTGGCTTCAGGACAGGCAGTGCAAACGGGCAGACCGAGGGGTGAGGCTGACAGACCCACGCTGATGGTCCCCTCTTACCAACCAGCGGAACAGGTGGACAAGAGCATCAGGGTGCAGTTTTGGTTTCTTCTGGTTTTTTTATTTTTTGTTTTTTTCCTTTTGAAATACAGTCTCACTCTGTCGCCCAGGCTGGAGTGCAGTGGCACAATCTCGGCTCACTGCAACCTCCACCTCCCGGGTTCAAGTGATTCTCCTGCCTCAGCCTCCCGAGTAGCTGGGATTACAGGCACGCGCCACCATGCCCAGCTGATTTTTGTATTTTCAGTAGAGACGGGGTTTCACTATGTTGGCCAGGCTGCTCTTGAATTCCTGACCTCATGGTCTGCCCACCTTGGCCTCCCGCAGTGCTGGGATTACAGGCATGAGCCACCGCGCCTGGCCCAGGATGTAGTTTTTTTTTTTACCATGTTTAACCAACCTGGCCCGAGTTTGCCAACTTCAGCAAATACTTAGGGAAATGGCATCTGTTCAAGTGGAGCGTTTGTCAAAGTCGACCCCATGTTGGGTCGCATAGTAAGCCTCAGAACACCTCAGCAGTGGCGTAAAGTGGGATCAGTGACAGGAAACACCCAGAGGCTGCATGCTCATAAGTAACCCGTGTGCCGAAAAGGAAATCACCGTTGGAATGAGAAAGTATTTTAAACGGAGTGATAATCAAAATGCCACTTACCAGGTTTGTGGGACGCATCTAAAGCAGTGTTAGGGGAAATTTGTAACTTTAAATGCATGCGTTAAAAAGAAGGAAGGTCGGCTGGGCACAGTGGCTCATTGCTGTAATTCTAGCCCGTGGGGAGGCAGGAGATTCCTTGAGCCTGGGAGGCAAGGCTGCAGTAGGCTGTGAGCGAAACCCATCTCCAAGAAAAAAGAAATACTGGAAGTCAGTGACCTAAACTCATACCTCAGGAAGTTAGAGAAAGAACAGCAAATTAAACCCAAAAAAGTAGATGGAAAAAACAAAGGTAGGAAGAGAACTCAGTTTAAAAGAAGCACAGTGGCCGGGCGTGGTGGCTCACGCCGGTAATCCCAGCACTTTGGGAGGCTGAGGCAGGCTGATCAGCTGAGGTCAGCAGTTGAGACCAGCCTGACCAACATGGTGAAACCCTGTCTCTACTGAAAATACGAAAAATCGCTGGGCATGGTGGCGGGTGCCTGTCATCCCAGCTACTGGGGAGGCTGAGGCAGGAGAAGTGCTTGAACCCAGGAGGGGGAGGTTGCAGTGAGCTGAGATCACACCACTGCACTCCAGCCTGGCCTACAAGAGTGAAATTCCATGTTAAAAACAAAAAGAAGCAAGTGTGCTATAGGAAGTCAGTAAAGCCGAAAGATGTT
Organism: Leontopithecus rosalia; assembly: GCA_028533165.1. Classification (NCBI taxonomy): domain Eukaryota; kingdom Metazoa; phylum Chordata; class Mammalia; order Primates; family Cebidae; genus Leontopithecus; species Leontopithecus rosalia. The sequence continues at coordinate 570,101 of CM052650.1, forward strand.
TCTTCTGATTATCTGAAAAGATCAGGTGGTGAGTGCTGAACAAATCTGGTCAAGAAAGGGAGACAACTCTGGTTCCCAGGGTGGGAGGCGAAGAGACACGCGGATCCCATGGACATTCCCACGGCGGCATCAGGTGCTGGAGGAATGCCATTCTGAGTGGAATGGACAAAGTACCTGAAAAACACCCCTCAGAATACACCCATGAAGAAGTACTGCCTTGGAATATCTGTTAAATAAATGTATTTTGTAATTTAAAACCTTCCCACAGCCTGGGCCCTGTGGCTCACTCCTGTAATCCTAGCACTTTGGGAGGCTGAGATGGGAGGATCACTTGAGCCAGAAGTTGGAGGCCAGCCTGGGCAACGTAGTGAGACCCCATTTCCACAAAAAAATTTTTGAAAACAGCCAGATGTGATGGCGCATGCCTGTGGTCCCAGCTCTCAGGAGGCTGAGCGGGGAGAATTGCTTGAGCCTGGGAGGTCTAAGCTGTGGTGAGTCGTGATTGTGCACACACAAAGGAAAATTGTAAGCCAGAGCTCGTGAATATAGATATAAAAATTCTAAACAAAGCATTAGTTGAAAGAATCTAGTGTTCTATAACAAGGATAACATGTCTGACATCTGCTTTATTTCAGGAACGGGAGGTGGTTTAAACATTTGAAAATTGGTCAGTCACCATCATTCAGTACGTTAGCAGAGCAAAAGTGAAAAGCAGGTCAAGTTTTCTTAGACAGAGCATGGTAAGAATGAGTGCTCCCTCATCAAAATGCTCAGCAAAGAGCAGCAGAAGGAAACTTTCTTAGGCTGATGGAGAGCAGCCACTGAAACTCTAAAGCCTGCACACAGCTGATCGTGACGTATTCACACGTCTCTCTCCTGAGTGCACAAACAGCAAGACTTTCAGTCTCTCTCCGGTATTTTATGGTCAGTCCCAGCCAGTGCAGTAAGGCAAGAAAAAGAAAGGTCAGAAGGAACGGAAGTTTCCGGTGTTGCTTCTCGCAGGCAGCATGATGGTTCTCAGCCTGCAGAACCTATACACAGTCAGAATGAACAGGTGGATTTAATGAGATGAACCTGAAGTTAGGACGGGGCAGTGGGGGAGGAGCACCTGGGAGGTGTGTGGGTCCTGCTCAGTGAGCCTGCACTGTGCCTGGGTGAGGGCACAGAGGGTTTAGACTGGGCACTGTGCCTGGGTGAGGGTTTAGACGGGGCAGTGGGGGAGGAGCACCTGGGAGGTGTGTGGTCCTGCTCAGTGAGCCTGCCCTGTGCCTGGGTGAGGGTTTAGATGGTGCAGTGGGGGAGGAGCATCTGGGAGGTGTGTGGTCCTGCTCAGTGAGCCTGCACTGTGCCTGGGTGAGGGTTTAGATGGGGCAGTGGGGGAGCAGCACGCGGAATGTGCCTGGGTCCTGCAAGGCGAGCCTGTACTGCAGGGGTGAGGCCACAGGGTTGCCGCCATGGCACAGCTCAGCATTTCTGTGTAGCAGCCAAGCCTGTTGGGAGACCCCTCTGTCCTATTGGAGCTGGTCTGGCAGGAGCCTGCGGGCTGTGTCCTCTGCAGTCCAGGGCTCTCGGGAGTGTCCAGCCCTGCTCACAGACCTCATTGTGCCCTCAGCGCCAGGCTGGCTGAGCTGAGCCTGCAGGCCCAGTGCCCAGGGCCGTCTCCAGAGGCAGCTGGGGCAGGGAGGCCAGGCATGAGTGGCACTGCCTCTGGGCTGCCTGAGCTCAGTCTGTCCCGGAACCCAAGCCTGCCTCGCTGACCTGGCTCCCTGCACAGACCCTCCCGCCGTGTCCCTCCACTCTCCTTGTTGGTGGCCAGGTCTGAGCCTCCCCTGCAGTAGCTGTCGGATTCTCTGCTGGTGCCTGCTGGCTCCTCTGCATACATTGCCGCCTCCACATCTCCGCACCAGCCGTGCCGCCGCTGTGCTGTCCCTGCTGCTCCCGACTGCGGACAGCAGGGCAGGAAGAGACGGGTGCAGAGGGAAGCTCGTGTTGGCCTCGGCTGGAGTGCACATCTGTCCTGGCTGTTGCCGTGGCCACCTCTGCCCAGAGCCCTGAGAGGGCATCGAGGCGGCGCTGCTTTGCGTGAGGTCGGCCACTGCGGATGGGGAGCGGGTGCCCACCTCCAGGGCAGGCCCAGGGTGCCCTCCCCTTGTGCAGGGAGATGATGTTTTAGGGGGCGAGCAGGAGAGGGTAAGCTAGAGGTCTTCACACATCCGTAGCATGTGTGGAGCTTGGAGAAGTGGCAGTTAAAGCCACAGCTGTGAGCCACACAGGCCGCCACACTTGTCTCCCCTCCCTCAGCCGTGTCCCACCCCACTCTGGCTGCTTCTGACCCTGCAGATGCTGGCACCCTGCATTTCCCAGGAACTGGCCGCCACTCTTTTTTATTTTGAGATGGAGTTTTGTTCTTGTTGCCCAGGCTGGAGTGCAGTGGCACGATCTTGGCTTACTGCAACCTCTGCCTCCCAGGTTCAAACGATTCTCCTGCCTCAGCCTCCCAGGTAGCTGAGATTACAGGCATGTGCCACGATGCCCAGCTAATTTTGTATTTTTAGTAGAGATGAGGTTTCTCCACATTAGTGGGTCCCACTGACCCCTCCTTCTGCTCCCCACCGCTGAGCAGGGGGCTCAGCCAGTGCTGCCTCCCTGGCCCCATGGTAGACACAGCCTTGTTTCCCCCGGAATCGCCCTCCCAATTCCCTGGCAGCCGGATTCTAGATGTCTTGGTTTTAGGGGCATTTGTTAACAGCTGTGGATTTGTCAGGGCAGGCATTGCATTTTTATGACACAGTACCCCAGAGTGCTCGCTCTGAGCTGCAGGGTGGCTGACGGCTGTGTGCTGGGGGTGAGGGCCAGTGCCTGCCCTGGAACCCTGGGGTCCCACCTCAGAGCTGCCTGCCTGGGCACCTGAGTCACAGGCTGTGGGGCATTGTCCTGTCTGCTCTGAGCGCGCAGCCTCCCCTGGACTTGCGGGAAACGCTGTGGCCCAGCCCAGTGCCCCTCTGCCTTGAACACAGCCTCAGGCATCCCCACTGTGACGTCCGAGGAGCAGATGCAATGATGCTCTTCTGGGGCCGTGACCCAGGTGCTGACGCCCTGCGGGTTCCTGGGACGGCTGCGGGGTTGGCTCCCACGGCTCCGGCTTCAGCAGGCGGGGGTGGCCAGCTGCGGGCCTGGTGGTTCTGCCGCTGCGGTGTTTCCGTGCACCTTTCTTCAGTGAATGTTCAGGGCCCTTCCTGAGCGGTGCCTGCTCGTAACTCTGCAGGTACGACCTGGACGCCTGCGACATTCAGGAGAAATACCCGGATTTATTTCAAGTGAACCTGGAAGTGGAGGTGGAGCCCAGAGACAGGCCAAGCCGGGAGGCCCCGCCATGGGAGAACTCGAGCATGAAGGGGCTGAACCCCAAGATCCTGTTTTCCAGCCGGGAGGAGCAGCAAGACATTCTGTCTAAGTTTGGTAAGCTCCTGCGGGTGAAATGAGGGCATCCTGCTCTTCCCAGTATCTCTAGGGTGAGAGCCCCTTTGGCTGAGCTCTGGCAGGGCTGAGCCACCCGCACCTGCTGCTGTGCTCAGGCCCGAACAGCTTGGGCTGCAGGAAGTTTGAGAGACTCCGTCTTGGATGTTGGACACCACCACCAGCGACACCAGGGAAGCAGGATGGAGGCTGCAGTTTCTGGGGCCCATGGGCAGGGGCAGAGGCAGGGGAAGGAAACCCAGGCTCCTGGAGCGAAGCAGGGTTTCGCCCTGGGCATGTGTCTAGGTCAGGTTTTTGTCCTGTGTGCTGGATACACGTCCGCTCTCACTGCAGGCCTCAGGCCTGCTGGCAGCACCTGGGCATGGCAGAACCCTTGCTCCTGTCCCTCTTCTCATTTCCAAGCAGTTTCAAAGAGGCAGCCCAGGAAGTGTTGGCAGGTAGGCCCAGGGCCACCCACCGCCAGTGCATGCTCGTCCTCGGCTCTTGGTTCACAATGTTTGCCTTTTCTTTCTAAGCATCCTCAGCATACCTGAGAGAGACTGCATATGCAGCCTGTGCATGCTGTGTACGTGGGTGGAGTGTGCCCGTGTGTGTGGTGTATGTGTGCACGTGAGTGTGCGTGCATTTGTGTGTGCCGTGGATGTACGTGGGTGGAGTGTGCCCGTGTGTGTGGTGTGTGCATGTGAGTGGTGCGTGCATTCATGTGTGCCATGGATGTACGTGGGTGGAGGGTGCCTGTGTGGTGTGTGTGTGCACGTGAGTGTGCGTGCATTTGTGTGTGCCATGGATGTACATGGGTGGAGTGTGCCCATGTGTGTGGTGTGTGTGCATGTGAATGGTGCGTGCATTCATGTGTGCCATGGATGTACGTGGTGGAGGGTGCCTGTGTGGTGTGTGTGTGCACGTGAGTGTGCGTGCATTTGTGTGTGCTGTGGATTTACATGGGTGGTGTTCCCCCGTGCGTGGTGTGTGTGAGCACATGAGTGGTGCGTGCATTCATGTGTACCGTGGATGTACATGGGTGGAGTGTGCCTGTGTGTGTGGTGTGTGTGTGCATGTGAGTGGTGCGTGCATTCGTATCTGCTGTGACTATGTGGCAGTGTTCCTTGTGTGTGTGTGCGCGCGTGTGCTGTGCACAAGCGTGCACACGTGGCCCAGAACGGCATCCGAGTGGATAGCAGGAATCTCTTCACAGAGGTCCCCTCGCCATCATGTCATTGGTGTGCTTTCCTGGTGGCCTGGTCTGCCATGGTGCTGGCGCCTGCCTGGCTGCATTTCTCAGCTCTGGGTAGTGCTGCCTTGAGGCTCCCAGTGCCCTAACACCCTCTCTCTCCTGGCAGGGAAGCCAGAGCTCCCTCGACAGCCCGGCTCCACAGCTCAGTACGATGCTGGGGTGGGGTCCCCGGAAGCTGAGCCCCCGGACTCTGACTCACCACCAAGCAGCAGTGCGGACACCAGCTGCTTCCTGCACACACTGGACTGGCAGGGTAGGCACAACCCTGGACCTGGCTCTCTTGCAGAGGACAGGACCAGTCTAGAGGTGCCCTGGGGCAGGGCAAGCATCTTGGGAGACAGGCTCAGGCAGAGCTGGGCAGTACCAGAGTAGGGCCATGCGCACAGCACACCAGCCTGTTCCTTAGTGGCTCGAAAGCTAAGATGATCTCATATTTTTAATGGTTGAAATAAATATGTCCACAGAGTCCAAAATGCTGACCCTAGCTTTGCATCTCAGTCTGCGGCCCTGGGGCAGCTAGCAGCACGGGCCCTGCCCACTGGGGCCCCTGGGTGCAGGGGAAGGGCCTGGGCAGAGGGTCATTTAGTCACCACCTGGAGATCCCACACCCCTCTCTGCCTACAACCCCCAGTGGGCTCCCAGCCCCTTCCCAGGCTCTCCAGGCAAATACGTGGGCACCGTTACTGGACCTCACCTCCAGACAGACACTCTGGGGGACATCCCTGCCACCTCCTGTCCCAGCACCCTCGGCTGTCCCAGCTGGGCTGTCCCGCCTGCCGCCTGTTCCCAGAGCAGGGTGCTCCTCCCCCACTGTTTCTCCCCGCCCCCCGTGCTCCTCCCCCAGTGTTCCCCCGCCCCATGTTTCTCCCCCCAATGCTCCTCCCCACTGTGCTCTTCCCCCGATGCTCCTCCCTCAGTGCTCCTCCCCCGGTGCTGCTGCGTGTCCCCCACTTGACTCAGCCTGGAGCACTGCAGAGGCCCAGGTGGAGAGAGCCGCAGGCAGACCCTTGAGGAGGCTGCCGGGGGGGGTACACTGGAGACACCTCAGGAAAGCTCACAAGCTTCTGCAGCATTTGCCAAGGCCCTGGGCCGAGGAGGCGCTGAGGGAGCCGCGCCAGGGGCACCCTGGGGCTGGCCGTGTGGGTTCACCAGCCTGCGGTTTTGTTTCCTTTCCACAGAAGAGAAGGAGTCAGAGACTGGTGCAGAAGATGCCTCTCCCAAGGGGAGCAAGTCTGCCCTGATGGAGGACAGAGACGAGAGCAAGGTGTCGGATGAAGGGGGGTCCCCGATCTCCAGCGAGGGCCAGGAGCCCAGGGCCGACTCAGACACCCCCTGCCTGGCAGCAGGGCTGGTGCAGCAGGACTCTGTTTTGGAGGTGGGACCGCCGGCTGCACTGCCAGAGCCTGAGACGCAGGAAGACGGGGTCGACCTCCTGGGGCTGCACTCCAAGCCTGAGGCAGGCGCAGAGCCTGCTCTCCCACCGCAGGCCCACAGGGTCCCCTCCAGCAACACCGACCTGCTCAGCTGCCTCCTCGGGTCCCCTGAGGCCGCCTCCCAGGGATCCCCGGAGGATCTGCTTGGCGAGGCCCCCCTACTTCTGGCAAGCCCGGCCCCTCCCCTGAGCGTGCAGAATACCCCGAGAGGAGGGCCCCCCACTGCTGGTACGTGTTTCTGTGGATGGCAGGTGGCTTCACGGTAGAGAAGTGATGAGGTTCAGTCATTCTCATCGCATAGAAATGTCTGGCAGGCTCTTGAAGCAGGGAATGTGCCCTCCCCCGCCTCCCCCCCGGGAGCAGCCTCAGGGTCACGGCAGGGGCTGGCTCTGCACTGCTTGCCTGAGCTCACGGGCTAGACGCTGCCAGCTCTTCCATCTGAGCAATGTTGCTGCGTCCATGGGAAAGTCATCCTGAGGCATGGGACGTGGGGAGGCCCTGGGCTGACTTCCTTGGTGTCCCTGAGAGGGCAGCTGTGGGTTCTGGACTGCTCAGCTGGAGTGGCCCAGAGCTGGGTCCATTGTCCTCCCCGTCCCTGCCTGTCCCCACAGCCGACCCCTTCGGCCCCCTGCTGCTGTCTTCAGACACCGACTCCCAGCCCTGCTCCAGTCCTGATCTCTTCGGCGAGTTTCTCAACTCAGACTCTGCGGCCGTCCCGTCCTTCCCGTCTGCCCACAGCGCTCCGCCCCTGGCCTGCGGCACCGACTTCCTGCACCTGGGTAAGCACCTCTCTCGGCCCCAGCTCCCTGTGGCCTCTTCCCTCATGACCGCAGCCTGTGCTGGAAGCAGAGCTGTGGGTCTCCAGCAGTGATGAGGCTGGACTGTGGCCTCTGCGTGCCCTTTCTGGTGGCCCAGGGTCCTGCTGGACGCCCCCAAGGTCAGGACAGACTGCTCCCTGCTCTGTCTCCCCAAACCCTTGCCAAACCTGGAACAAGTTCTGGGCCGTCACAGGCCCAGGGCTCCCAGCTGTTAGCAGAGATGGCCACCTGCACCCAGCGCTTGTGTGGGGCCGAGTGGTCAGAGGGGTGCGGTCAGGGGCCCAGGGTCCAGGAAGCTGGCTTGGTTCGAGTGCAACAGCGGCCTTGGGGCGCTGTGTCCATAGAGAGGAGGCCAGACCTGGGGCACAGCGTGGCTTGTTTAGACAGACACCTGTAGGGCCAGGCCCACGGAGAGAGCTGGGCTGTCTCTCCAGTGTGGTCCTGGGGGAGGCAGCCCACGTTCTCTCTCCCGAGGAGGCAGCAGCGTGGCCCACAGTGCGCTCTGGGGTGATGGCAGTGACTGTTGAGAGATGGCTCATGCTGGGCGTGTGCAGTGCAGCCCTGTGGCATGTGGGTGGGTGCCTCTGGAGGTGCGCAGTGTGGCCAGAGCCAGGGCAGACGGGACCTGCTGGGGCCTGTCTTCCTGGAAGGCAGCTCAGCTAGGGGGAGCCGCTGAGGGCTGCGGTGGGTTTTAGGAGTGGCGGGAACACAGGCCGTGGGGACGGCAGTAGGCGGCTGCAGAAAGTGGGGTCTGGACAAACTCTTGTGTGGGAACCGCAGATGCTTGTTCTCAGCCTCTCCCACCAGCAGGTCTGCCCACTGGTGTCCCTACGTCCACTCAGTCATCTCTGCGTGATTGGCTGAGTCCTCAGGCCCAGCAGGAAGAGAGAGGCCGTCCATTCAGCCTCAGCTGGGCCTGGGTGCACGAGGTGCTGGCTCCCGGGGCCTGAGCACTGCCTGGCACCTGCCACGTGGAGATACTAGCTGTGTGCTGAGATACTCGCTGCTGAGACACCAGAGAGTGCTCTCTTCTTCCCAGGGGATCTGCCAGGAGAACCCACCAAGATGGTGGCCTCGTCCAGCAACCCCGACCTGCTAGGAGGATGGGCTGCCTGGACCGAGACTGCAGCATCAGCCACAACTCCCGTGCCAGCCACGGAAGGTATGACCATCCCCAACGAGGACAGGGCTCCCGGGACACGCAGCTGCTGTGGCCTTGGGGCCCATCCTGTTTCACACGTACCTGTAACGAGGCTCTCTCTACACAGAGAAGGAAGGAAGGGCTGGGGTGTGCTCAGTGGTACCAGCTCCGAGCACAAGGCTGAGATCTGGCTGCAGCGGCCTCACTCACTCGCGGTGTGACTGGGTGCACGGACACAGACCCCATGTCTCGGAGCTGCAGCGGCTCCTGAGTGCTGGTGGTGCCTGCCTCCAAAGGTCCTTTCCCTCCTCTCCAGCAGGGCGTCAGCGTTTGTGATGCAGTTTCATGCCCCGTGCTGTTTACTGCCTGCTTCTGCCTGACACGCAGAAGTTTCCTCGGCACCTTTCAGGGCCCCGTGGGCTGTTCACGCCTGAAGGGGTTTGTGGGTAAAGGCTGACCCTGCGGATCATTTGTGGGTGTCACAGCATCATGGCTGACGTCCCGTGCCCTGGCAGGAAGAGGGTCACATGCAGCAGCCCGTGTCTGTGAGCATCTGTCCTTCCCGTCACCCTCCAGCCTGCCCTCCCGCGACGTCTCTGGTAGCGCGGATGCTTATGCTGCAGTGTGTTTCAGGCCAGCCTCAGCGATACAGCACGTTTGCTTCCAGCCACAGTCAAAGCGAATACCCCTGGAAACCTAGTCTGATTTTTTTTTTTTTTTTTTTTTGCTTTCCCAGTAAACATAAAAGTTACGGGTTTTTTTGTTGGTGGTTTTTTGGTGTTTTTTTTTTGAGACAGAGTCTTGCTCTGTTGCCCAGGCTGGAGCGCAGTGCCGTGATGTCAGCTCACTGCAATCTCTGCCTCCCAGGCCCAAGCAGTTATCCTGCCTCAGCCTCCTGAGTAGCTGGGACTATAGGCATGTGCCATCATGCCCAGTTAATTTTTTGTATTTTTAGTAGACATGGGGTTTCACCATGTTGGCCAGGATGGTCTCGATCTCCTGACCTCAGGTGATCCGCCCACCTCAGCCTCCCAAAGTGCTGGGATTACAGGCGTGAGCCACTGCGCCCAGGAAGGTTTTTTGTGGGTTTTTTTTTTTTTTTTTAGAAGACAGGGTCTTACTCTGTCACCCAGGCTGGAGCATAGTGGCACAATCTCTGCTCCCCGCAGCGCTGACCTCATTGTTCAAGCAATCCGCCCACCCCGGCCTCCTGAATAGCTGGGACTACAGTGATGTGCCACCATGCCCAGCTAAGCAGCTAAGTTTTAATTTGTTTTCATAGAGACAGGGTTTTGCCATGTTGCTCAGGCTGTCTAGAACTCCTGGGCTTAGGCAATCTGCCCACCTTGGCCTCCCAAAGTGCTGGGATTACAGGCATGAGCCACTGTACCAGCTAAAAGTTATATTTACTGGCTGGGCATGGTGGCTCATGCCTGTAATCCCAGCACTTCAGGAGGCTGAGGCGAGTGGATCACGAGGTCAAGAGATCGAGACCATCCTGGCCAACACAGTGAAACTCCGTCTCTACTAAAAAGACAAAAAAATTAGCCAGGCATGGTAGCACGTGCCTGTGGTCCCAGCTACTTGGGAAGCTGAGGTGGAAGAATCGCTTGAACCCAGGAGGCGAAGGTTGCAGTGAGCCAAGGTTGCGCCACGGCACTCCAGTCTGGTGGCAGAGCAAGATTCCATCTCAAAAAAAAAAAGTTATATTTACATTATTTTGTAGTCTGTTAAGTGTGCAGTAGCATTATGTCTGAAAAAAAAATGTAGCTACCTTGATTTAGAAATACTTAATTGCTGGCCAGGCAAGGTAGCTCACGTCTGTAATTTCAGCACTTTGGGAGGCTGAGGCTGGTGGATCACCTGAGGTCCGGAGCTCGAGACCAGCCTGACCAACATGGAGAAACTGCATCTCTACTAAAAATACAAAATTAGCTGGGCGTGATGGCATATACTTGTCATCTCAGCTACTTGGGAGGCTGAGGCAAGAGAATTGCTTGAACCTGGGGGGCGGAGGTTGCGGTGAGCCAAGATTGCGCCATTGCACTCCAGCCCGGGCAACAAGAGCGAAACTCCATCTCAGAAAAAAAAGAAAAGAAAAATACTTCATTGCTAAAAAATGCTAATGATCCTAATCTTTTGCTGGTGGGGTCTTGCCTTGATGTGGACAGCTGCTGACCGATCAGAGGGTGATTCCTGACGGCTGGGAGGGCTGTGGCCATTTCTGAAAATAAGACAATGGCGTTTGCAGCGTGGATTGACTGTCAAAAATGCTTCCTGTGGCTCCAGTGCTCTTGATAGCATTGTACCTGCGTAGAGCTTTCTAATCCTCTCAAACCCGGCCGCTGCTTTGTCAGCTAAGTCTATGGAGTATTCTAAACCCTTAGCTTCATTTCACAGTGTTCCAGCATCTTCTCCAGGCCTGGATTCCATCTCAGTAAACGACTTTCTTGGCTCATCTGTTCAGGTTTCATCCTGAGATTGCCGCAATTCGGTCCCATCTTCAGGCTCCACTCCTAATTGTAGTTCTCTTGCTGTTTCCACCACCTCCGCGGTGACTTCCTCCACTGACGTCTTCAGCTCCCCAGAGTCACCCGTGAGGGTTGAGATCAGCTTCTTCCAAACTCCTGTTCATGTTGCTGTTTTAACCTCCTCCCATGAATCATCAGTGTTGTTAACGGCATCTAGAGTGCTGAATCCTTTCCAGAAGGTTTTCAGTGAACTTTGCCCAGAGCCATCATGGGAATCGCTGTCTGCGGCTGCTACAGCCTTAGAAGTGTGTTTCTTCAATAGTAAGACTTGGAAGCCGACAGGACCCCTTGGTCCGTGGGCTGCACGCTGGAAATGGTGTTACAGGCCCAAAAACTGCGTGACTCTCCATGTGCGTCTCGCTCAGAGCTTTTGGGTGACCAGGCTCTGAGCATTGTCAGTAGTCAGCAAACAGTTAATATTTTAAAGGAATCCTTTCTCTGAGCTGTAGATCTCAACAGTGGGCTTAGAATATTCCATATACCATGCCGTGCACAGATGGCTGCCATACAGGCTTTGCTGCGCCATTTCTACGGCACAAGTTGAGTTGATTTAGAGCCATTCTTGGCCAGGTGCAGTGGCTCACGCCTGTAATCCCAGCACTTTGGGAGGCCAAGGCAGGCGGATCACCTGAGGTTAGGAGTTCAAGACCAGCCTGGCCAACATGGTGAAACCCCATCTCTACTAAAATAACAAAAATTAGCTGGGCGTGGTGGCATGTGCCTGTAGTCCTGGCTACTTGGGATGCCGAGGCAGGAGAATGGCTTGAACCCAGGAGGCAGAGGTTGCAGTGAGCTGAGGTCGTGCCACTGCACTCCACCCTGGCAGAAGTTGCAGTGAGCTGAGGTCGTGCCAGTACACTCCACCCTGGCAGAGGTTGCAGTGAGCTGAGGTTGTGCCAGGACACTCCGCCCTGGCAGAGGTTGCAGTGAGCTGAGGTCGTGCCAGGACACTCCGCCCTGGCAGAGGTTGCAGTGAGCTGAGGTCATGCCAGTACACTCCACCCTGGCGACAGTAAGACTCTGTCTCAATAAAAAGAGGGACCCTAGGGTTTTTGAATGGTGAGTGAGCACTGTTTTCATTTAAAGCCACCAGCTCCATTGGCCCCTCACAAGAGAGGCAGCCCGTCCTCTGAAGCCTCAAAGCCAGCATTGACTTGTCCTCTCTAGCTGTGAAAGTCCTAAAGGCCATCTTCCCACACCAGGCTGTGTCATCTGCGGTGAGTCTGGCTTCATCAGTGATCTCAGCTGGACCTCAGCGGATGACTTGCTGCTTCGCCTTGCACCTTCACGCTGCAGAGAGTGTCTTTCCTTCAGCCTCAGCCTCGCTGGCTTCACTTTTCTTCTGCTGCTCTCTCACCTCTTTCTGCCTCCACGGAATTGAAAGAGTTGAAACCTGGCTCTGCGTTAGGGTTTGGCTTAAGGGAATGTTGTGGCTGGTTAGATCTTCTCTCCCAATCACTCAATCAGTAGTGGGGCTGCTTTGCTTTCTTATCATTTGTGATTTCACTGGAGTGGCACTTTAATTTCCCTCAAGAACTTTTTCTTTGCATTTACAACGTGGCTTGCTGGTGCGAAAGGCCTAGCTTTTAGCGTATCCCGGCTTTCTTTTTTTTAGAGACAGGGTCCTGCTGTTGCCCTGGCTGGAGTGCAGTGGTGCCATCATGGATCATTGCAGCCTCAACCTCCTGGGTTCAAGGGATCCTCCCACCTCAGCCTCCCAGGTAGCTGGGACCACAAGCACGCACCACCATGCCCAACTAATTTTTTTAAATTGATTTTTTGTCGAGATGGGGTCTTGCTGTGTTGTCCAGGCTGGTCTTGAACTTGTGGCCTCAAGCACCCTCCTGCCTCAGCCTCCATGCGTGCTGAGAGCACAGGCCTGAGCTGCTGTGCTCGGCCTCCCCTTGCTTTCCAGGTGCCTCCCTCACTGAGCTCAGGCGTTCCTCGCTTTTGATTTCAAGTGAGACACTGGCAACTCTTGCATTCACCTGAATACTTATAGGCCATTGTAGGCTTTGAATGGGCCTAATTTCAATATGGTTGTGTCTCGGGGAATGGGGAGGCTTGAGAAGGAGGGGACGGGGAGCGGCTGGTCTGTGGAGCATTGTCAGTTAAGCTCACCATCTTATATGGATGGGCACGGTTCATGGCACCCAAAGCAATCAGAGTAGTGCCATCGGCTCACTCAACACAGATCACCAAGACAGAATCATGACGAAGTTTGAAGCATTATCAGAATTCCCACATGTGGCACGAGGACCCAAAGAGTGTGCCTGTCATGGGCAAGTGGCTGGTAGGTATGCTGGATGCCAAGTTGCCGCAGCCCCGGGCGGGTGGAAACTGCCTGCGGAGCGCCGGGAGGCAAGGGCTGGGGGCGCTTGGTGTGCGTCCCCTCGAGGGCACTTCGTGGATGTCTCTGCCCAGGGCCAGCTCCCGTCTGCGGATTCTCTCAGGTTGGATGGGAACCGTGATGACGTTTTCCAGTTAACTTTCTTGCGAATGAGGCTGACTCTTACTTCGCATGGTTTTGGTTTTGTGAATTTTTTTTGAGACTCGTGTCATGTTCTTTACTCATTTCTTGGCCTCAGGAATTCGCCTTTTTCCTCTGGTAGGTCCCTGAGGGCTCTTTACATTTGAAGAGCCTGGTTTTAATGCCTGCACAGCACGCTACCAAGCCGCTGTACGACGTTTTGGTTTTTTTCTTGAGACAGAGTCTTGTTCTGTCACCGTGACTGGGTACAGTGGTGCCATCTTGGCTCACTGCAGCTGTGAACCCCTGGGCTCAGGAGATCCTCCCACCACAGCCCCCCGGCTAGCTGGGACCACATGCATGTGCCACCGTGCCTGGCTGACTTTATTTTTGGTAGAGACAGAGTCTATGTTGCACTATCTGTATTTTATGATTTTTCTACTTAGAACATTCTCAAATTTATGCTATTATAGAGTATCATGAAGAACATTCACATTTGAGATAGATTCCAGAAGGGGGCCCTGCACACTCATAATGCTGCGAACGTCTTCTGCTTCTCGGTGTGAATTATGAAGCTGTTCCCCGAGGAGCAGTGTGGGCTGTGGAGGCGGCGTCCTCCGTGTGCGGCTGGGTCCTGGCTGGTCCCGAGGAGCAGTGTGGGCTGTGGAGGCGGCGTCCTCCGTGTGCGGCTCGGTCCTGGCTGGTCCCGAGGAGCAGTGTGGGCTGTGGAGGCAGCGTCCTCCGTGTGCAGCTTGGTCCTGGCTGGTCACGTGCACGCGGGTTTGGCAGGTGCCAACTCTCAGGCAGGTGCGAGGCTGTCATGTCCGAAGGAGGCAGGCACAATTGCAGGTCCCAGGAGGGTGTGTTTCACTTCAGGTGGTGCTTGTTCTAACACGCTGTGCTCCTTCTCCAGGTCCCCTCTTCACTGGAGGTCAGCCAGCCCCTTGTGGCCCTCAGGCCAGCTGGACCAAGTCTCAGAACCTGGACCCATTTGCCGACCTTGGTGACCTCAGCTCCGGCCTCCAAGGTAACGTGGAGGGCACGTCCAGGGTGTGGAAGATGTTTTCTTGTAGGAGGTTTATTCTTGTCTTTGTGACTCTGAGCTGTCCAAAGTGAAGTCTTTGCCTCTGCTCACAAGACCCCCGAGCCCAGAGCACAGTGACCCCTGGAGACGGCATGTCTGTGCCTGTTCCAGGCAGCTGTCTGCTAACCAGCTAAAACCAGGTGTGGCTGAAACTGGCCGTGCTGCCAGCCTGTACCGGCACCTGGTGCGTGAACCATCCTGCCCTCGGGCCGTGGGGCCATCTGGGGAGCGGGGCCTCCGTGTGGAAGTGGAGTGTGGTTGGGCTCTGCTTGGCCCCCAGAGGCCATGCTCAGAACACGCTGGCCTTTGGCCACAGGACCCAAGCCCACCCTCTCCGCCCCGTGTCTGCCTGAGGCCTGGCCGGGAGGCTGTGGCTTCGCACCTCCTCTGACCTGACGCTCCCGGGCCTCTGGGTTCACTTCCAGGACGTGTCCCCCTGGGTCCCTGTGGCTTCTCAGAAGCAGCATTGGTGGCGGGGTGATGATGGTCTAAAGGTGCCTCCGTCCACTCGCCTGGCCATCGGGTGGAATCCTGGGTGGGAAGTGTCTCTACCTTGGGATGTATGTTGGTGCCAGTGACCCCCAGACACTCCAGCATGCAGCCCCACGTCGGGTACCTCAGCTCCTCAGCTCTAGGAGCGTTTCCCCTCTCCGTTGTCTCTCCTGTCCATCCCCGAGGGTCTCACGTTGCCATGAGCAGGCATTGGCGTCGGATCTCCCGCGCTGCCCTCGAGTCCTCCCGCTCTGCTCTTGTGAGCTTGCACCTGAGGTGCCTTCTGCTCCGTCACCAAGTCCCAGGAGGGTTTTCGTTCTTTGAATGCTCTTTTTATGTTTCGATGGTTTGGGGATGCATTGTGTCTTTTTGAGGACATCCATGAGAGGGTGTCATGGATGTCCTCTTTGTGGCCTTTGTGTTGCGTCGTCTGGGAGCTTGGTGTGGCTACGGGGGCCGCGCCCTCAGGAGGAGACCTGCCCTGGGTGGTAGTAATGGGGCAGAAGGAGTGGATTCCCAGGGACCCCCACTCGCCATCTGTGTCCTGGATGCAGCCCCAGCCCTCCGCCCTCTGGCTCGGTGGGTGGCCTCAGACCATCCTGCCTTCTGAGAAGACAGCAATTCTGAACAAACACAGCTGATACAACTGAAGGAAAAAATAGGCAAACCCAAATCCTAGCTGGTGACATCAGCACTGCTGTCCCTGCACGTGCTGGAGCAGCTGTATGGGAGGCAGTGAGGACGAGGAAGGCGGAGGCGCCAGCCAGCAGGGCCCAGCGGCTGCAGGCACAGACCTCTCCATGCAGCCTTGTCCTCAGAGAAGCCGGATTCTGCAGCGTGCTCTCTGACCATGCTGAAGTAGAACTGAAGAATCTTTACACTTGGAAACAAAGCAGCATACTTTCCAACAGCACCTGGGCCATAGAGCAGGTCTCGAGGGAAAGATTCGTGGAGCTGAGCGAAAATCCAGATGCAGCCTAGGAAGGCCCAGGGCCCTGGCAGGCTGTACTGAGACACCCCCAGCCTTGGGCGCCCGCTGTGGAAAAGGCAGAATGCCCAGCAGTGACCTGAGCTCTCTACACAGACGTTTGCAGGGGAGAAAAGGAGCAGAATAAGCCCACAGCAAGCAGAAGGAAAGCAAGAACTCGGAGCCACGGGCAGTGCTGGGGAGCATCAGAGACAGAGGCCGGAAGCCCGCAGCCCTCTCCTGGGACTGCAGGAAGAGTGACCAGGTCATCGATATGGAGGACCCCACAGCCTCTAACAGGGTCACGGGTGCGGGCACCGCTGTGCTGCGAGCTTGACCACTTACATGAAATTGATTAATTCCTCCAATTTGGCAGTAAGTGACTGCCAAAACTTACCCAGTATCAGGTAGATCCTTTGAAAAATTCTATAAATGCAAAGAAAATGAATTCATAGTTAAAAACTTTCCAAAAAGGAAACCTCCAGACCCACCTGGAGCCACTGGAGAATTTCACCAAATGTTTAAAGAATGCCAATTCCATACACTCTCGAAAGAAGTAGAAGAGAGGGAACACGTTCTAATTGATTTTACAAAGCTAGTATTGTCACCGTGTTACCAAAATCAGGCAGAAACAGTACCAAGGGGAATGGCGGGCCAAGGAGGGAAGCGGCGGGCCAAGGAAGGGAGCAGCGGGCCGAGGAGGGGAGCAGGGGAGGTCGAGGAGGGGAGCAGGGGTGCCGAGGTGGGGAGCAGGGGGTGCCGAGGAGGGGAGCAGTGGGCCGGGGGGGGCGTGAGGAGGGGAGCAGTGGGCCGAGGAGGGGAGCAGGTGGGCCAAGGAGGGGAGCGGGGGTGCCGAGGAGGGGAGCAGTGGGCTGAGGAAGGAAGCAGGGGGCCGAGGAGGGGAGCGGGGGGCAGAGGAGGGGAACGGTGGGCCCTTATTCCCCATGAATACACACAGATCCTCAACAAAACCTGAGCCAATAGAACTTACCAGTATACGAAAAGAATTCTGCACCAAGATCAAGTAGGATTTATTCCAGCAGTACAAGGCTGACATTTCAGAATTGGTTAACCATCTATTTAGGTTTCTGCAAAGGTAATTGCGGTTTTTGCCATTACTTTCCATGGTAAAACCACAATTCGTTTTGCACCAACCTTATACCATATTAACCGGCTGAAGAGTGATGTGATCACTTCAACGATGCAGAAACGGCGTTTGACAAAATTCAGAACATTCTTCTGATGACGCGGTCAGAGCAGGACGCCAGCAAGCGGTAACAAGCATGTCTGGATGTCTGGAAGCCCACAGCCGGCCGGGCGCAGTGGCCCACACCTGGAACCCAGTGCTGTGGGAGGCCGACGTGGGAGGATCTCCTGAACCCAGGAGTTTGAAACCACCCTTGGCAACACCTGCGAGAACTCGCTGGGTGTGGCTGTCAGCACCTGTGGTCCCAGCTGCTTGGAAAGCTGAGGCGGGGGGATCACTTGGGCCCAGGAGCTGTGATCGCATCACTGCACTTCAGCATGGGCAGCAGAGCAAGACCCTGTCTCAAAAACAAGAAACCTGCAGCCAACGTCTCTCTTTTTTTTTTCTGAGACAGAGTCTCACTCTGTTGCTGAGAGTGGAGTACAGTGGCACTATCTTGGCTCACTGCAACTACCGCCTCCCAAGTTCAAGCGATTCTCCTGCCTCAGCATCCTCAGTAGCTGGGACTACAGGCGCCCACCACTATGCCCACCTCATTTTTGTATTCTTAGTAGAGATGGTATTTCATTGTGTTGCCTAGGCTGGTCTCAAACTCCTGACCTTAAGAGATCCACCCAGCTTGGCCTCCCAAAGTGCTGGGACTACAGGCATGAGCCACTGTGTGCCTGGCCAAGCCAGTATCATTTTTAACCATCCCCCTAAAATCGAGAACAAGGTGGGAATGTCTTCTCTCCACTTCTACTTGCCAGAAGTCCCGGCTGCTGCCACTTGGCAAGAAAAGAAAGTGAAAGTTACACACGCTACAAAGGGAAAAATAAAATTGTTCTGTCTGCAGATGCCATGATTGTCTGTGCAGGAAATCTAAGGGAGCTACAAAGGTCTGGCAGAACTGTGAGTTCAGTAAGGTCGCAGGATACAAGATCAGCAAACGAAAATCTGTCGTATTTCTGTTTAACTGCCGCAAGCAAACCAAAACAGTACCATTTAGAATCATCTTTTTTAGAAAAATAAACATTTAGGTATAAATCTGAGCAGACATGTCTAGGACTTGTGTGGTGGAGCTTTAAAATCAGCCATAGTGAAAGAGGCCAGAGGAGAGGTAGATACAGGACGGACGCCGTGATCACGGCCCTCCAGAGGAGAGGAGGATACAGGACGGACGCCGGGATCATGGCCCTCCAGAGGAGAGTGGATACAGGACGGACGCCGGGATCTTGGCCCTCCAGAGGAGAGGTGGATACAGGAAGGATGCCGTGATCATGGCCCGCCAGAGGAGAGGTGGATACAGGACCGAAGCCGGGATCTTGGCCCTCCAGAGGAGAGGAGGATACAGGACGGACGCCGTGATCACGGCCTGCCAGAGGAGAGGTGGATACAGGACCGACGCCGGGATCTTGGCCCTCCAGAGGAGAGGAGGATACAGGATGGACGCCGTGATCACGGCCCTCCAGAGGAGAGGAGGATACAGGATGGACGCCGTGATCACGGCCTGCCAGAGGAGAGGTGGATACAGGACGGACGCCGGGATCATGGCCCTCCAGAGGAGAGGTGGATACAGGACCGCCGCCGGGATCATGACCTGCCAGAGGAGAGGTGGATACGGGACGGACGCCATGATCACGGCCCTCCAGAGGAGAGGTGGATACGGGACAGACACCACAGTCACAGCCCGGAGGCCCCTGAGTGAGGTGTCTGTTCTGTGTGCATCTGTTGGCACAGTTCCTGCCAACAGCTCAGAAGGGATTTCATAGATACAGATGAGCTTATTGTACAATGTATTTGACAGGCAGATGAACTAGAATGCCTGAGATATTTTTGTACTGGAAGCACGGCATGGGAGAAATCACTCTTTCTGGCTTTGGAGCTTACTCTGCAGCCACAGAAATCAACAATGTGGTGACAGCAGAGACATGTCTGTGGAGCAGAAGAGAGGACTCAGAAGTAGTCCACACAAGTAAGACCAGTGGGGCTTTGACAGGCAGAAACCCACTCATCAGATGCTGCTGGAGCAAAGCCCTGAGCCCGCGTCGCATAGAGCAGCTCATCAGAGTCACCACAGGTGGAAACAAAACTGCAGGGCCTTTAGGAGCAAACCTGCTAGGCAGAGTCTACCACACCCATAAGAGGAGAGTGGACACAGCTTCAAGGCTGTGGACTGGGAGAAGGTATCTCCAGACTGCTTATTTAACAAAGGACTCATCTATACAATATAAAAATACAGTCAGAAACAAACCTGAAAGCAATCCGGTTAGAGTCGTTGGCCAAGACACCTGCATTGCCTCGCATCTGATGGCCGGGAAGCGCAGGCTGAGACGCCCGCACTGCCTTGTATATCCAATGGCCGGGAAGCGCAGGCCAAGATGCCCACATTGCCTCGCATCCGATGGCCGGGAAGCACAGGCCAAGACGTCTGGTGTCGCCTTGCTACCATCGAGAAGCAATGGTGTCACAATGCTACCATTGGCCTGTGGGGATGGCCAAGGCAGGAGGAGCAGTGGCACTGAATGCTGGTGCGGAGGAGGATGACTGTGTCTCACTCATTGCTGCGGAGTGTGAAGCGGCAGGGCTGCTCTGGAGAACAGGTGATGGGTTTCCTACAAAGCTAAACACGAAGTGCTGAGCTACTGTGGGGCACAGGCATCCATCCCA
>CM052650.1:590103-605321 GCA_028533165.1 Leontopithecus rosalia
AGGGACTCGTACACATGCTGACATGTGCACACAGCTCACACGCAGGGACTCATATGCATGCTGACACGTGCACACAGCTCACAGGGACTCGTACACATGCTGACACATGCACACAGCTCACACGCAGGGACTCATACACATACTGACACGTGCACACAGCTCACAGAGGGACTCGTACACATGCTGACACGTGCACACAGCTCACACACAGGGACTCGTACACATGCTGACATGTGCACACAGCTCACACACAGGGACTCGTACACATGCTGACACGTGCACACAGCTCACACAGGCACTCGTACACATGCTGACACATCCACACCTCACATAGGCACTCGTACACATGCTGACACGTGCACACAGCTTGCAAAGGCACTTGTCCACAGACACGTGCACAGCTCACAAAGGCACTTGTACACATGTTCACACGTGTACACAGCGCACACTCACACATGCTGACACGTGCACACAGGCACTCGTACACATGCTGACACGTGCACACACCTCACACTCAGGCACTTGTACACATGACACGTGCACACAGCTCACAGTTCACACACAGGCACTCCTACAAATGCTGACATGTGCATGGATCACACACGGGCACTTGTACACATGCACGCAGCTCCCACATATGCACACATGCTCACATGCACACGCTCGTACACACGCAGGCACGTGTGCAGTCTCACAGCTCACACAAGCACTCAAGCACCAGCACTCACACACATGCCCACGCCATCTGTACACAAGCTTATACACACACACACCAGCATTTACACACACATGTTCACACACATGCATGTTCATAACGCCCATGTCCTCACACGGTCACAGACATATGCTTACACACAGGCACACATGCACCCAAGATCACACGTGCAAAGATACTGTGCCACATGCCGGCACAAGTGCACACGTCTACCTGGTGCTGAGGACACAAAACAGCGATCACAGCACAAAGGAAGGAACAAAGGAGCATGGTGGAAGGTGTTGCCGGCCGGAAGGAATGCAGTGCCCATGACGGGCTGCATGTGGCTCCCGTGTGACAGGCGCCAACGCATCCCAGCTCCGAGGTTGTTTCCTGACACAGCCGACGCTCTTGAGCTGGTGCGTCCGCAGAGACAGACGGGCAGCCAGTGTGCTCCTGGGGCATCACCACAGCTGTTTCACTCCATTTGCAGCAGAGTCCCAGGAACAGCCCAGGAGCACCCAATGTGAGGGGCGTCATCATAGCAAGTGGAGGGTGGACCCAGGCGTCTCCACAGCAGGGCCTTGCCCCACAGGGGTCAAAGGAAAGAGATCTGCCCTGCTCGGGGTGCTGGGCTCATTCTGACTCCCTGGGAGAAAGGGGTGATGCTGTCCCATGCCTCGGGGGCTCCTGTGGAGCCTGATGGCCAGCTGTTCCACCGCAGGTGGGGAACAAGAACTGGGACTGAGCCTGGAACGGGCACAGCAGGCCCAGGGCCCTGGGGCCTCACACTTACTTGGCAACAGACTGTATGACCTTGGACGAGGTGTCCCTGAGGTTGGTGAAGAGCCGCTCCGTCCCACCCCGCAGAATGTCCAGGAAGCCACCATAGGGCTGGTCGTACTCCGCCAGGGCCAGGCCTGCACAGAGATAGTCTCAGCGGGCCACAGGTGCTCTGTCCCACCTCCCCATGTGCATGATGCCAGGTGGCATAGGCAAGCCCCCAACCCACACACACCCAATGGCAAGCCAGGTTGCAGCACTGGCAGATCTGACCCTGTCCTCAGCCTTTCCAGAGACCCACGAAGTGGCCAATCTTGGTGCGGAGGGCTATGTGGCTGCCTCAGCACAGCTTGGGCTGGAACTCTGTCTGCCAGGACAGGCCAGCCTCACTGCCACAGCTTCAGGCCACCACCACCACAGACAGGAACACAGGGTGGCAGCCTCTGACCTGGAGGGTCCTGGGAGTGAGGTCTTTACAGCCGGCTTTGGTGGCATGAGTTAGTATTAAAAAAAAAAGTGAAACCCTGTCTCTACTAAATATACAAAAGTAGCTGGGCGTGGTGGCGCGTACCTGTAATCTTAGCTACTTGGGAGGCTGAGGCAGGAGAATTGCTTGAACCATGGAGTTAGAGGTTGCAGTGAGCTGAGATCGCACCACTGCACTCCAGCCTGGGCAACAGACCAAGACTCCATCTTAAAAAACAACAATAAAAAAACAAGAAAAAACAGGCCAGGCACGGTGGCTCACACCTGTAATCCCAGCATTTTGGGAGGCTGAGTTAGGCGGATCATGAGGTCAAGAGATGAAGACCATCCTGGCCAACATGGTGAAACACTTTCTCTACTAAAAATACAAAATTAGCCAGGCATGGTGGCGCATGCCTGTAATCCCAGCTACATGGAAGGCTGAGGCAGGAGAACCACTTGAACCCAGGAGGCGGAGGCTGCAGTGAGCCAAGACTGCACCACAGCACTCCAGCCTGGTGATAGAGTGAGACTCCATCTCAAAAAGAAAACAAAAAAACCCCACCTGACCAATGTCCCTCTCACAGACAGGACACAGAGGACCCCACCCGACCAACGTCCCTCTCACAGACAGGAGACAGAGGACCCCACCCGACCAACGTCCCTCTCGCAGACAGGAGACAGAGGACCCCACCTGACCAACGTCCCTCTCGCAGACAGGAGACAGAGGACCCCACCTGACCAATGTCCCTCTGGCAGATAGGAGACAGAGGCCCAGGCAGCATGAAGCAGACGGAGGCCCTGCAGAACCTGGCACTCGAGGACTTGCCCTCCCTCCAGCCAGCTGGGTCTCTGGCTGGAGAGAGGCGCAGCCAGCAGGACCCTGCGCCTGGTCTCAGGCGCAGCCAGCAGGACCCACACTGTGTGGCCTGGGTGCCCTGAACATGAGGCTGAGCCCCTCCCTGGGAGGCAGAGCTGAAGGACCCAGGCAAGCCCTCCCACACCTCAGCGGGGATGGGGGGTGAGGTCGGCAAGGGTCAGGGCCATGTAGAGCTACATACTCAGCCACTGCCTGTCAGGACCGTGTCCTCAGTGGCTCCCCTGGAACCTTCTGGAGCACTCCGAGGACCAACAGAGTGCCAAGGGCATGCAGCGTCTGTCTCCCAGGGCCCGCTCCACCCCTCACCGGCTGAGGGCCCTCCATGGACACCCAAGCCCATCACAGGCGCCCACTCCTCACACAGCAGAAGGGACCACCTCACACCAGGAGCAGAACTGTCTCCCTGACCACCCTCGGCTGTGCAATGCGGTTACTGCACCCTGGCCTCAGGGTCACTGCTGCAGTAAAGGGTTCATCTTGCCCACAGCAGGCCTGGCCCTTTGTCCCCAGCTCCTGGGAAGGAACCTGGGATGCCCCCTCACTCCCCAAAAGGGGTGTGTTTCCCTGGGGCCTTGGGCTGTGCCAGACACTGCGATAAACACTGCTGTCTCGGCCATGGTGCAGGCTGCCTTCCTGGCAGGCGCTGCTGTACAGAACCCGAGTGAGGCCTCTTCCCTCGGCTGGCTGGGGTCTGACTCCTGTCCCGCTTCTGACCTGCACCGAGACACCAGCTTTGCTGAGTTCTGTGAGCCCCAGTGAACTGTGGAATCCGAAGGTGGGCCTGGGGACTCCAACCGTGAGAGGAAGCCCCAGGAGAGAAGGCCCTCAGCCTCCGCCCTGATGTCCCGCAGGTGCCAGGTAGTAGCAGAAGCAAGGGACAAGTGGCGGGCGCAGGACAGGGCACTCACCTCCACCGTAGCCACTGCCGGCGGGGCCCACGGGAGGGGGTGGCCCCCGGGACAGCACGGCGCTCCCGTAGCCTCCATTCTGCTCCAGGAGCTGTGACAATGAAAATGCAGAGGTCAGGGCTCTAAACTGACATCTCACGCCTGCCCACGTGGTGGAGAGACACAGCATGGGCACCCTTAGAGCCCATCTTCTGCCCCACCTACAACACAGTGCAAGGGAGACACTGCCCACAGGCCAAAGCCTCGGCTGGAGTGCCAGAAACAAAACCACACACGCACCCGGGGAGTGGACACTCGGGCATTTGGAGGAAGCGGGGGCCTCACTCATGGCCGCTGGGGGTCGGGCATTTGGAGGAAGCGGGGGCCTCACTTGGGGCCGCTGGGAGTCGGGTATTTGGAGGAAGAGGGTCGGCCTCACTCGTGGCCGCTGGGGGTCGGGCATTTGGAGGAAGCGGGGGCCTCACTCGGGGCCGCTGGGGGTCGGGCATTTGGAGGAAGCGGGGGCCTCACTTGGGGCCGCGTATTTGGAGGAAGAGGGTCGGCCTCACTCGTGGCCGCTGGGGGTTGGGCATTTGGAGGAAGCGGGGTCAGCCTCATATGGTGCCACCACAGCCGCCCAGTGCTCCAGCCCAGCTTTTGAGATTCTTGGGCTGCACATTGTTCCTCTTCCTTCTCTGCCTCTTCCCAGTCTGTACAACCATCATTTTTTCTTTTTTGGAGACAGAGTCTTGCTCTGTCACCCAGGCTGGAGTGAAGTGGCACAATCTCAGCTCACTGCAGCCTCTGCCTCCCATCCCGCACCATCTTAGGCCGACATGTGGCCTGTCTGTCCTGGGACGTTCCATCACTTCAGGTCCTGGGTTCTGAAGGCCACCCCGTGGCACTCACTGCCTCCTGGGGACAGTATTTTCATCTCACTGTGAACTCAGCCCCATCATGGACTGTTTTCTGGGGGCCTGAGTAGGGTTCTTATGTTTGCCCCTGTGGGGTCCCGGCTTAGAAGTGCTGAGGACCCCATCACTGGTGGCCTGTCTGCCCATCAGCCCAGCGGCAACTCCTCCTGCCCCATGGAGAATTCCTCCAGCCTGCCAGACGAAGCATGAGGCCCATCAGCCCACTGTCGTCCATGACATCCGGGGAGTTAACAGGCATTTTCTGTAGAGCCACCGAAGCAGGAGGATGCCAGGCCCAGGCTACCCTGCTAAAGAGCGAGGCTGCCCAGGAGTGCTTTCCTTCTGCTGCTCTCTGACCAGCCCCAGGGAAGCTGCTGAGAGGTCACCAGCAACACCAACTCTCCCACCTCAGAGCACCCCACACCTCAAAATGCTCCCCATATCCAGCATCGGGTGTCCCTGCCTCCACTGGTGCACTCACCACGATGGCCGCCAGACAGAGCCACCACAGCCCCTCCCCACCTGTGCCTGGCATCCTGGGGATCCCTTGCTCCCAGGCCTCCACTCCCATGCAGTCCCCACAGGAACTGCAAACCCTCCACTCAGCCCAGACCATCCTCCCTACAGAGGAACTGCAAACCCTCCACTCAGCCCAGACCATCCTTATCCCACAGGAACTGCAAACCCTTCATTCAGCCCAGACCATCCTTATCCCATAGGAACTGCAAACCCTCCACTCAGCCCAGATGTCCTCCCCACACAGGAACTGCAAACCCTCCACTCAGCCCAGACCATCCTTCCTCCACAAGAACTGCAAACCCTCCACTCAGCCCAGACCATCCTTATCCCACATAAAATGCAAATCCTCCACTCAGCCCAGACCATTCTCCCCACACCGGAACTGCAAACCCATCACTCAGCCCAGACCGTCCTCCCCACACAGGAACTGCAAAGCCTCCACTCAGCCAGACCATCCTCCCCACACAGGAACTGCAAACCCTCCACTCAGCCAGACCATCCTCCCCACACAGGAACTGCAAAGCCTCCACTCAGCCCAGACCATCCTCCCCACACAGGAACTGCAAACCCTCCACTCAGCCAGACCATCCTCCCCACACAGGAACTGCAAACCCTCCACTCAGCCCAGACCATGCTTTTCCCACAGGCTCCCATCCTCAGACAGGGACTCAGGCAGTAACTGTGATCTTCCCTCCCTGTGCTCCACACCCACTGCCTGGGCCACTGCAATGGCTGAAAAGGGGACAAAACGCAGGAGCCAAGAGTCCTGGGTCCTTGGACACAGACCCCTCTGAGGGTCGCAGGGGGGCCCTGCGTGTCCTGACCTAGTCCCTGGGCTGGGATGCCCGGGGGCTTCCCTGCTCCCCGTGAGGGCCAGGTGGCATGTCTGCTCTGCCTTGAGGGTCTGGTGATGGAGATGGTACCCTCTGTCCATGGCTAGGTCAGAAAAGACCCTGAGAGCATCTTCTGGACAGCACGTGCTGCTGCCTCTCAGGCCTCACACTTCCACAAAGCATGCAGCCCTGCTGGCCTGTCTCCCAGCTCCCAGGCCCTTATGCTGCCGGCAGCCACAGGTGCCCAGGAAAGGATCCTGGCCAGGCGCAGCCCAGAGATGACTGCAACCAGGAGGCCTGGAGCTGAGGGCCAGCTGAGCTGGCCTGGAGACAGGGCCCCAGAAACAGATGCAGTGGTGACTCATGCCACCCCAGGAGGCCCGGAGCTGAGGGCCACCTGAGCTGGCCTGGAGACGGGGCCCCAGAAACACAGACACAGGAGCAACTCACACTACCCCATCAGGGGAAGAATCCAGAAAAGGGCCAGTAGAACTCAAGGCCAGAGAAGTGTGTGCAGAGTGTGAAGACCTTGGTGACTGCCCCAGCATGCCGCCGGGTCTCGGTCCTGGGCTTGGGTGGTGCCCCTGCTCCTGCAGGGGCCCAGGGACCTCAAGAGCTGTGGCTCCACACGAAGTGGGCAGGGACCCCCAGGGTGCAGGGTCCAGATGAAGCGGGGCAGATGTGGGGCTCACGGGTACGTCGCTCACCTCTGTGATAGGAGACTTGGGGTTCACGTTGCGGGCGGCCGCGATCTCCTGCAGCTGATGCACCACCTCAGCGATGGACAGCCGCTCCTCTGGGTTCACCTGCAGCATGGCGCCTGTAGCAGAAGCACAGCGTGTGCTCAGCCCCACGGTTCCCCAGGGCCAGCACCTCTTGCACTGGCAGAGGTCACAGACCACCAGAGGCCACTCCCTCTACACACATCAGTGACTTCAGAGACAAGGAGGGAGCGGCAAAGGGAAGAACAAAAACCAAACAAAATAATGAAAACCCACCACTCAGAGCACCGCACATTCACTTGCAGGGTGGTCAGCGGGGGAGCTCTGTGGAAGCCACCCCCAGGGACATGTCAACACCACGGTGATGGGCGGGGTGGGCAGCGCCTCCAGAGCGAGGCGAGGTCTGTGCTACAGGGTCTTGCCCACGGGGCATCCCAGCGGGACTTACGGATGAGGCTGTGGAAGACTGTGTACTGCGTGTCGTGCGGGGGGATTGAGTACTTCCCGTTGACTATTCGAAGTTTCGCTCCGTCTTCAAAAGGGTGCTGCCGGAAGCACAGCAGGTACAAGATGCAGCCCAGGGCCTGGGGGGAGACCAGGGGTGATGCTGAGGATGGTGGGGACAGCAGCGATAACACTGAGGCTCACAGGGAGCACAGGGCTGACGCTGAGGCCCCAGGGGAGACCAGTGCTGATGCTGAGGCTGGTGGGGAGGGCGGGGCTGATGCCTAGTCCACGGGGAGTGCAGGGGGGACGCTGAGGCTGCTGGGGAGGGCAGCGGTGACCCCTGGCCTGCGGGGACGAGGGCACGAGATGAGCACTGGAGACATGGAGACTGGCCGAGGGGCGGCTCCTCCCTTGGGGATCCCAGGGGTACAGTTGGTGGTGACACAAGCATGGCCTGGCTGTGTGGAGCTGGCAGCAGCGCTTCCCACGGCCCAGGGAAGCCCAGATGCTCCACCACAGTTTTTTCACCACAAAGAACTGTCCAGGCAACAGTGCTAAAGGGACTCCAGGCTCTTCAGATGAAATTCCTTTCACAATTCCAGGGTTCCCACACTCATGCACTGGGATCATGGGCCGGTGGAACCAGCACAGACCCCACGGTGTGCTGTGCGAGGGGCAGGCGCCCGTCCCATCCTCGACAACAGCCGAGCCCCACATTTCCGACCTGACCCTGTGCGCAGGGTAACGGGCACAGGGCAGACGCTGCAGGAAGCCGCCGCCTCCATCCACTCAGGGTTTTCACAGAACTGGCCTTGAACAGTCAGCAGTTTATCGTCAATCACTCAATTTTCATGTGAGCCCAGAGAAGGGATTGGTGATCATTTCAGTGTCACCTGGACCCCAGGCCGAGCAAGAGCAGGCCAGGAGTGTCCTCGTGTGGGACGGGCAGAAGGCCAGTCACAGGGTTGGGCCAAGAACACAAACAATGACCACGTGCATGGCCCCGACCTTCCACACCTCAAAGGACAGAGGGCCTCACCCTGCAGCCCCACGCGCTGTGATTCTTAAGCAAACACACAATGGAGGACCGAGCACCCTACCTGGTGGCTGAATGATGGGGTGAGGGGACGTCAAAGAAACAGAGGGCAGGGCACCCACCACGCGTGGCCACCCTCGGTCGATGGGGACATGGCCTTGGAGATGTGCAGGGAAAACGGAGGACTCAGGAGACCACCCTGCCCATCAGGCCCAGCCCTCACCCTGGCCTGGCTCTCAACAGGGGAGCTGAGCCTGCCAAGGCTGGGCTGAGGCAGGGACGGGGCTGAGGGCAGCCTCAGGCAGACCCAGACACACAGGCTCTAAGGTAACCCAGCTGCACAGGAACTCCGACTGCTACTCAGTTCATTCCGTTAGAAGCAGTCGTGGTTGGGCAGTGGCTCAAGCCTGTAATCCCAGCACTTTGGGAGGCAAAGGCCGTGGACTGGAGTTTGAGACCAGCCTGAGCAACGTGGTAAGACCACATCTTCTAACAAAAATACAAAAACATAGCTGGGCACAATGGTATGCACCTGTGGTCCCAACTTGGGAGGCTGAGGTGGGAGGATCCCTTGAGCCCAGGGGGTGGGGGTTGCAGTGAGCCTGAGCCGAGGTTGCACCAGTGCACTGGGCGACAGAGGAAGACCCTGTCTCCAACAAAAACAAAAATGACAAAAAAAATAGTCACAGCAATTCTTAAGGAAAGGAAAAAGAAAAGGGAGAGGAGGGGAGCGGGCACCAAGGAGGCGGATGCCCGGCCCACACTGCCTCAGGCCAAGTTGGGGCATTCAGAGCCAGGAACGACCACTGAGAGGCGCCAGACCTCACCCAGATATCCTGCTTCTCGCCGATCGGGAAGTTTGAATACAAGTCTATGATTTCGGGCGTTCTATACATCGGCGTCGTATTCCTCGTGATCTGAAAAAACACAACATTTCTAAGGGAAAGTCACATCCCACAAACAACATGTTTCATGTTGCATCACTTCGTGCGGCTTTCCGAACACACAGCAGACCAGGGAGCAGCCTGCCCCGCACAGTGGGGCCACACTGAGGCCCCGCGATGACCTCAGCCTGCCCAGTCCCACCTCCGCCGTTCATCTTTGGACTCAGCTCGTGCCTTAGCAGGAGGACCGAGTCATTCACCTTCAATCTCCCATGGCCTCCCGTGCTTCACGGCACAAGGCACCCACATCTTCGCCTGCCGTGTACCAATTCTGCTTGCTGAGAAGGATGTGTGCCCCCTCACCTGGCACAGGGGCCCCACTCCAGAGTGGCTGTGCCCAGAGCCCCGGGGCACAAGACGGGCACAGGGGGAGGACGCCGCCCACCAGATTCACCTGACCGGCTCAAGGTTAACAGGTGAGAGCCTCAGCAACGTGGGGGCACTCTGAGAGGCAGGGGCTGTGGCCGCACAGCCGTGAGGAAGAGTAAATCTCGTGCATGGCAGACACACAAACCCCCACCCTCCCTGAGGCCGGCACCGTCAGCTACAAATGCAAGACCCGAGAGCAAGAAGGCCCTAGTGCAGACAGCACACATGACTCCTCCAGCTCCAACACAGGGTGAGAGCAGGTCACGTGCGGCAGGAGACACCCATCTACCACCCGCCTCTGGAGAAAGGAGCTTGGGAGGAGCGCCAAGGACTCAAGGGGCTCAGAGGAGGGGCTGTGAGAGAACATGGATGGGGCCACCCTGTGTTCTCAGCTCCACTTCTCTGTATTTTTTAGAGTAGTTGAGGGCAACAGTCTGTTCATATAAATAGGCAGATAAGCCCAAATGCATTTCCCGTGAGTAACAGAACCACTGCGGAGGAGGAAATGAACCCGAGGACTTCTGTGGGCAAGCCTCAACAGCCTGTCCTCAGCCTCGGCAGCAGGTCGGGGGAGAAGGCTTGAGGCGAGCCCTGGGCCTTGCGGGGTCCATCTCCTCGGTGCCAGGGCAGGTGGCCCTGGGTCTGTGGGCTGTGCGGATGCTGGCCAGGCCCTCACTGAGGAGGAACCGTGGCCCCACAGTCATGCTAGAACTGCAGGTGCCAGCAAGGCCCGTTGCTCTGCCATGAGGACAGTGTGTGCTGTGTGGGCGTGAGCACCGTGTACTGTGCACAGCACGTGGGCTCAGAGGGCCTGGGGGACTCCTGGCCTCTGTCCTCAGACGCTCCCTGCCCCCACCATTCCTCATTATTTTCTGTTCTGCATGGTTTGTACAAGTTATGTGCATTTCTTCTACAGTGCAAGCTACCTGTAGACAAATGCAGAGGTTGCAAATGAGTAGCCTGGGGAGACTGCGGAAAGGATGTCCCCGACCCCAGCAGCACCTGGGTCCCACAGCCTGTACTGCTGCAGTGCCTGCCCTCTGCCCATCCCGGAAACCCCTTCCCAGCAGCCAGCGCCAAAGGCAGCTCTGCTGGGTGCCTGCCTCCTTTTGGTATGAGTCTGTCCCTCAGGGGTGCAAGGACCCATCCAGGCTGCCACAGGACGCATCTGTTCATGCCCAGACGACACGCCACCCAGTCTCTCATGCAGATACATTTCTAAGTGATTTTATTAAAAAGTTAGCCATTTTGTGTTTTAAAAGATAAGAGAGTTCTGGAGATGGATGGTGAACAACTCTGCAGATGTGTTTCTGCCGCTGAGCCACCCACTTACAAAGGCCACACTGACCAAACACTGTTACGCACATCTTACCACCATCAAAAAATCCCAGAAAAAATAGCCCTGCAACATTCAGAGGCAGGTTTGGGAGGAGGACGGAGGTGGAATGCGGTGTTCCACGTTTCAGGATGTCGGCCTCGGGGGACGGATGTGAAATGCGGTGTTCCACGTTTCAGGGCGTGGCAGCTGACTGGCGTGCATGTCAGCCTTGGGGGATGGAGGTGAAATGTGGTGTTCCACGTTTCAGGATGTCACCCTAGGGGTACGGTGGCGAAATGCGGTGTGCCACTTCCACGTTTCAGGATGTCAGCCTTGGGAGACGGAGGTGAAATTCATGTTCCACGTTTCAGGATGTTAGCCTAGGGGGACAGTGGTGAAATGCGGTGTTCCACATTTCAGGGCATGGCAGCTGACCGGGCGTGGATGTCAGCCTTGGGGGATGGAGGTGTAATGCGGTGTTCCACGTCCACGTTTCAGGGTGTCAGCCTAGGGGGACAGAGGCGAAATGCGGTGTTCCACATCCATGTTTCAGAATGTCAGCATAGGGGGATGGAGGTGGAATGTGGTGTTCCCCGTCCACGTTTCAGGATGTCAGTCTGGGGGATGGTGGTGAAATGTGGTGTTCCATGTTTCAGGGTGTCGGCCTAGGAGGACGGATGTGAAATGTGGTGTTCCACGTTTCAGGATGTCAGCCTGGGGGATGGATGTGAAATGCGATGTTCCACGTCCACGTTTCAGGATGTCAGCCTAGGGTGATGGTGGTGAAATGCAGTGTTCCACGTTTCAGGATGCGGCACCTGACCGGGACTCGGATGTCGGCCTGGGGGACGGACGTGAAATGCGGTGTTCCACATTTCAGGATGTCGGCCTAGGAGGACGGATGTGAAATGCGGTGTTCCGCGTTTCAGGGCGTAGCAGCTGACCGGGCGTGGATGTCAGCCTTGGGGGATAGAGGTGAGATGCAGTGTTCCGCGTTTCAGGATGTCAGCCTGGGGGATGGATGTGAAATGCGATGTTCCACGTCCATGTTTCAGGGTGTCGGCCTGGAGGACGGATGTGAAATGCGGTGTTCCGCGTTTCAGGGCATAGCAGCTGACCGGGCGTGGATGTCAGCCTTGGGGGATGGAGGTGAGATGCGGTGTTCCACGTTTCAGGATGCGGCACCTGACCGGGACTCAGATGTAGGCCTGGGAGATGCTGCTGAGGTTCTGGCTCCAGGATGGCTGCAGGTCCCCACTCAAAACACCACCACTCAAAACACCACGGCAGCAAACAGAGTGCTCAGGGTACAGACCCCAGGGAGGGCCGGCATCCTCCAGCACAGGCCCTGCTCAGCCCACCCAGCAGGAAATAGAACACTCAGGGCGAGGAACACGGGCGGGGGCCGGCTTCCCCCAGCACAGGCCCTGCTCAGCTCACCTCTTCCTCCACCAGGGCTCGCCTCTGCGCACTCCAGCTGTAGTCAGGGTAGTGAGAGATGGTCGTGGCGCTGCCAAAGTCACACAGCTTGATGGTCCCTTGGTTACTAACCAACAAGTTCTCAACCTGTAAAATTCCAGAAGACAATCCCGTGAACCTGATGTGGACAGAGACACTTCAGGGAAAACAAACGGGTGTGAGACACAGCCAGGGCCCTCCAGCACCTCCCACTCGTGGACACAGCCAGCTCTGCACTGGCCAGCAAAGGGTGCAGGGGCCGCTCTAGGCCTACGCAGAGGGGCTCTGGCAGGCAGAGGGGCCCAGACCGAGAAGCAGGCCCCGAGGGGCTGAGGAATTTCACAGACGTCAGTAAAGGGGTCTTCCTCAAACATGTCCTAAATTACTTATGATCAAACATAATATGTGTAATTCAGAAAAATAAAAGCAGAAAATAAAAAAACCAACCATATATTAAGGAAAGATAACGCAATTAATAATGTGGCACACGGGGCCGGGTGTGGGGCCTCACACCTGCGATCCCAGCACTTTGGGAGGCCGAGGCGGGAGGATCGCCTGAGGTCAGGAGTTCAAGACCAGCCTGGCTAACGTGCTGAAATCCAGTCTCAACAAAAATACAAAAATTAGCCAGTGTGGTGGTGGGCGCCTCTAGTCCCAGCTACTCGGGAGGCTGAGGCAGGAGAATCACATGAACCTAGGAGGTGGAGGCTACAGTGAACCAAGATCGTGCCACTGCACTCCAGCCTGGGCAACAGAGCGAGACTCCCTTTCAAAAAATAAAATAAAAAACGTATATTGAGACACAAAGAAGCAGAAAGGGCCCCACAATGGTGAAGTCACGTTACAGCTCATCATGCAACTCCGGCAGGCCCAACAGGGAATCCAGCAAGCACACTGAGAGGCCAGAGACATCAGCGGCTGCACACACGACAGGGCAGCAATGTGGCACTCAGCCCAGCCGCCAGCACCGGGTGTCCACCAGAACAAAGGAGAAAGCCTCACCCCCAGCTCACACAGTCAAGGAAGCCTCAGCCCCAACTTTAAGGCAAACCACAGCTCTCTCAGCAGATGGCCCACAGGAGCTCCTCCTGAGCTAGGGAAGGAGTGGCTTCCTCAACAAGATACAGACATCAGACGTGGAGGAGGCCGGCACAGGTGTCCCCTCTGGAGAGAGAGTGAGCTGTGCCAGCACAGGGCTCCGGGAAGGCAGCATGACCACCACAAATGGAAGGTGCTCGGCATGCATGCGGCCAGCACAGGTTCCCATGGGCAGCGAGGGGAAGGCAGACACTCCCCCAGAGGATGCCCAGGTTCTGACGAGCCAGCCTCATCGACAGGAGAAAAATGCAAACTAAGGCCACGGGCACCCTGGACAGGCTGAGGGAGCAGCACCCACCATGCCCCAGGCAGGAACCGCAGCATCCGAGAGTGCAGGGGACGCCCAGGGTTGGCTGCAGACGCCCTCCGACCACAGAGCCCTGCAGGCCCCCGTCCTACAGAGAACACCTGCTCCATGGACCAGTAAGCTGGACGGGCTGTCCACAGGTGCAGACAGGAGGGCTCGTCGTGAACAAGAGAAGGAAATGGACACACACGCCACCCAAGGCAGACCACAGGGAACCCAGTGAAGCCCAGGCCCACCACGGGCCCGTGAGGAAGTGCGGGACACACGTGGAACAGGGCTGAGCAAGAGAATCGATGCAGAGCGGGGCCTGGCTCTACCCACAGGACATCCAGGGGAGAAAAGATGAGCGCCTCTGGCTTGGATGCAGAGCACACAGAGGGAAACAGCAGCAGCGCGCAGTGACTAAGGCCCAGGAGTGCCCTCACCCCTGCATGGGCACCCGTGCCCACTTACAGCCAATAGAGATGAAGCACGGGGCTGGCACGTGGGGCATACACTGCCTGTCCCTCCGCAGACAGCCACCCAGACTCCTGCAGCAGAGGACGAGGGACGTGCCCAAACTCCTGCAGCAGAGGACATGGGAACCGCCCAGACTCCTGCAGCGGAGGACTCAGGATGCTTCCAGACTCCCAGCGGAATGCGGGGCTGAATGCGGCCCGGGCTCCCGCCACATAGCCATGGAACAGCAGCAAAGACCAGTGCTGTGAAGTGCAGGGCTGGCTCACAAACAGATTCTTCATGAATTTTAACCCTTCTGTTTGTTTTCCTTAAAATACACATGAGCACCACTACACAATCCATCACACTTCAAAAACGTGAACCAGGAGGGTCTCGGTGCCACCGAGAGTCTCCTCAGGAAGAACCAGCCAGATGGCCAACAGGAACATCCACAGGCAGCACCTGCCGGGCCTGTAAGCCCCAAAGCCCCTTTCCGCCAGAACGGGGCCTCAGGCACATCAATTTCTGGAAACCAGGGGTCTTGTTTGCAACCTTGAAGAACCTTCCCTCAGAAGCAACCCTGTGTGCTGGGCACAATGTATTTTTAGAAAAGGAAAATACAAGGAAAGAAGAAACAGAAGGAAGAGAGGGAGGAAGGGGAAGAGCAAGAGCAAAAGGGCCTCGGGCATGGCTTGGGAAGGCTCCAGGATGGTGCCCACAGGCTTCTGCCCTGGGGCATCTGTCCAGCTGGTCACCTTACACCCTGGCTTTCTAGGCCCTCTGAGGTCAGGGGACAAATGAAAAAGGCCATACGTATCCATAATGAAAATCTGCGTGAAGACCCATTTGCTATAAAGTAGGAGCATACAGCAAAGCAGAGAAAAGGCCACCCTAACCAGAGACACGCAGAGTGAAACTCCTGCCAGAGACCAGGCCCCGGTGGGCTAACAAGGATGCCATTATCCACAGTGAGGTATGGGGAACCCAGGAATGCCCTGGCCAGGCGCGGTGGCTCACACCTGTAATCCCAGCACTGTGGGAGGCCGAGGCGGGCGGATCACAAGGTCAGGAGTTGGAGACCATCCTGGCCAACATGGTGAAACCCC